>LR751276.1:0-56769 GCA_902729485.2 Mus minutoides
AAAAAAATATGTTAAAAGCAATTAAAAAGTAGTTATCTTAATTTTAAAAACACCCATAACATAGATCTGATAGGGCAGGGCCATATCCTCAGCTACTTGAAGGGCTAAAAAACAGGAGGACCAGGCTTCAGTCCTAAAGACCCTTCCTCACAATACAGCACAAAAGAAGCTATAGGTCAGGTGTGGAGGGGTTGCCTAGCACATGTGAATTCATCAGTTCAATTCCAGGTACTCCCCCCAAAAAATCGACAAAAACATAACAACAAACACCAGAACACCATAAAAAACTTGGATAGGACACACATGCAGTTTAATCAAGGGGTATTAGCTAAGACTGTATTTAATAAAAGAACGATATTTATTAATGATTTAATTGTCCACCAGAATTATTTATATAAATTATAAATAAATAAAATAATTACCAACCAATTGAGGCTGAGCGCATTTGTTTCATGTGAGTCTCTATGACAGAAGGGTCTCGGGAGCTGTAACTTCCTAACTCAGGATAAAAACTGGAGCCAATGTCGTCTGGAGGACTATGTTGTCCTTGTGGATAGTTCTTGGCTATTCTAGGGTCCCAGTGTTCCAGGACCGGATGATTCCAGTGTATATATTTACCATCAAACTGTGGATTTCCATACCAGCTGTAATAAAATGCATGTAGAAAATAATTCAGAGGAGGTAGTTCTTCCTGGTTCCCCTCAGAGGCTTTGGCTGGCAGCCCAGTCATGGCAGCGCCTCTTAAATCCTTGGTGTTTGTTTCCATGTTGACTCTATCACTCCTTTGGAAGTCAGCTTTGTTTCCCAAGTGGGCATTTAGTGGACGAAGTTCTGGAAGAAGGTCAAGTCCAAAAGGAGTTCCAAAGGATGCTGCGTTTGGCCACAGCATCTTTAAGCCCATCATCAGAGAAAAAATAAATAGAATAAAAAGTAACAAAAGGATACAGGTCCTTCTTCGAAATTTTGCCATGATGACATACTTTAAACTCCAAACTTGTAAATGTTTTTCTGTAATTCATTGAGAAAAGGATCATTAGTAATTGATATCAGCAATGTTTTCTAAGTCATTTAAAATAATATCTAAAATACAGACATTACAATTAAAAAATAAAATGTATTATAATCATTACTAAATACTGTCAAATAAAAAAAAACATGCACACAGACACACTCACAGATGTGTGTGCCCATACACACACACAAACAAACACAGAAAATACACATATACAAGAACTACTGACTGGGAAATATCATATGTACATGCCAATAATATTTAGTCAGACAAAACTATAGAAATCCATTTAATAAAATGAAATATATTTTCATCGTGTGAATAAGTATTATGCATACAGAATATACAAAGTGAATAATTAGTATATGTGGATAATTTTTAAATAGCAATTAATGAAAGAAAATGCTTTTGAGTGATTTAAATAAAAACATTAAAGTCCAGTGACAAAATAAAAAAAATGATCCTTAAGATAAAAAAGATAAATGTTACAAGGGAATAATTTATACATTTTAAATTTTATTTGTGAATGGAATAGAATAAGGAAAAAAAATTAGTGACAGTAATGGGGGATAACAATTAGATATTCTGGCAACAAAGATTTATCACTGAATGACTGTGTCCCCCCCCAAACCCATGAGTCAGAAACGTAACCCCTAATTCAACATGGCTAAGATGCAGACTCAGGTGGAGATGATGTCTCCATCCATCATCATGAATATGTTTTTCAAACTTTTATCAAAAGTTTTAAATTTTAATTTTAAATGTCTTAGGTTTCCTGATGGCCCTTTGAAGCAGATTTGGTTTTGGTGGGTCTCCTTCTTTATTGTCCTTCAGCCCCTGGTCAAACCACTTGCATCCTGGACACCCCAGCTTCCTTTCCACTGTCATGTTCCCTGAGTCCTACTATCTTTACCTCCTTCTTCAATACCTTTCCACTCCTGAATTTTTCTTTGAAGTTCTTTAACTTATATCCATTTTCCCACCTCTTTACATAAATATATACAAACAAGCATACCTTAAGGATATGCATATGAGAGAGAATGCATGATTTCTGAGTTGAATTACATCATTTAATACTTTCCAAATACCTTAAATTTCCTGCAAATTTCCTCATTTCATGTTTCTTAAAGGCATCCCAAAATTCAACTATATACACATACCAGATCATAAATGAATTAATGGTACTGTGGGTTGGTTTGCTCTCCTGAGCTCTACCCACTCAGAGCATACAGCATCTAGACACCACTAGACAGGAAAGCTAACATATGCACATACGTGTGTGTGTGTATTATATAATATATATATTATATATATATATATATAATATATATATTATATATATATATAAAATATATACTCATCTACTATGCAGAGTATATATAGTCAATTAGAGTTCTATATCCATGATTCAAGTAACCACAGATGCCTTGCTGACAATGGCATTTATATCTGTGGCAATGATGTACAGATTTTTTTCATATCATTATTCTCTACACACAGAATATTGACTATTTTGACAATATTGATAGTGATTATTACCATCTAAAGATGATTAAAAATTCACTTGAGGAAACACATAATTTGTATTCAATTTCTCAGATAAACTTAAACATCAATGAATTCTAGTTCCCAGGAAATTCCTAACCAATCTATTCAACTTGCTTAGAGATGGCTGTGCACATATATAATAACACAATGTAATCATATTGTAGATATGATTAAAACTGCAAGAAAAAAATATAGGACTTGAATTGTTTTCACTATTTTGGTAACTTTTTTTAATGGTGAAAAATTGTTTTAATGGAAGAAAAAAAAAAAAAAAAAGAATGTCACTAGGCAAGTATAGAGTGCATATGAGACCTGAATTTAACCTCTCTGCTTATTTCGGGAAGGATCAGTTCTATATAGCCTTTCAAGCTCAGCATTGCATAACAACAGGAAGTGAATGCTTTGCTGTGCGAATGTGATAGACCTATTCATTGCACAGCAGTTGTGATAGAAGAGCATAACCACTTTGGTTTGCTCCTATAACTTGCTGTCCTGAATTTTCCAAACTATAAATGTACTACCATGTCCTTTCTTCCCTTTGTTTAAAGAGGATGATAATTTTGATGAGCCATGAAGCAGGAAAAAAATATTTAAAGATATGACCTTGACTATTTTAATCAAACACAAAATGAAAATATTCTTGAAGGAAGCCTGTACAGTTGCTATCTCTAAGTGGAAAAAACATAGTAATCTCTTCTCGGTCTTCTAAAATTAAAATATAACTCTTAAAACATTGTGTTGGGGTTAAATAATTTATAAGTAATTAAGCATTGGTATTGAATGCTGAATAAACACACATAGAGAGAATGAGTGAATGAATAAATAAGGGAGAGTTATAGATTTACATGTAACTATAGGATTAACTTTAGAAATGCTACCTCAGTAGGTTGGTGAAATGGACTGGTCAGGATATGCAACAGAAAAACAATTGAGGTTGGCATTTGAGAAACATGCTAATCATACACTTGTGTGAGGTTGGATAGTTCACCAAGATTCTTTATTAATGGGAACATTTTCATTTTCAGATAAACTTGCTGTGTGAGCAATGCAAGGTAATGTTGGCAATAGAAATTTAAAAAAAGAGAAGTATTTAAATTAATAACCAAATATTATTCAAGATTTAAAATAAACGAGGAAAGAAACATAAAAAACACTAAAGGTAAAGTGTGTGTGTTTGTGTTTGTTTGTATGTGTGTGTGTGTGTGTGTGTGTGTGTGTACTTCTAAATATATTTTTTTATCCATTGATTCATGTTGCTCTAAGTCAGAGAAGCTTCCTATTGGAGTTGATAGTAGTTAATGAGATTCTTTACTGTTCAGGTTTGCTGTGACTCAGCAACTGAGAGCACTTGGCTGTAGATGGCATGTTGGTACCACCACCATGCCCCTACAACACTGGAATATGGAACACTGCTGAAGAAGAACAGTGGGAACTTAAGAGCTGGAGGTGGAAAGGAGTGCTGTGAAATGACCTGGGCACGACCAGGCTGGTGCACACATGAACCCATAGTAACTGTGACAAACTACACAAGAATAAGCATGGAAAGTTCCCTATACCCTCCCCCCTCCCGGCCCTGCTCCCCTAATGAAGAAATTATCTAATAAATGTTGGGAAAAAAATTAAAAAAAAAAAAGAATAAGCATGGAGCAGTGTTCTCAAGGCCCCATCCCAGCTGAGTACTACCAGTAGTTGATGACTGCTTAGAGAGGGGGAGAGTCGCATATCCTTGGGGGTGTGGCCATCCTTAGGTTGCTCATACCACAGGGGAATGACCCCACACCCATGAGTTCTCATGGGGCAGTAAATAGAAATCAATTAATTATAGAGGACATAAAGTTGGGATATGTGATGGCCAAATTCTGGACAATCTTTGGAGTGGAGAGTAGTGGGTAGATAAGATTGAGATATAAATACACATGAAATTTTCAAATAAGTAAAATTTATCATTTAAACATTTCTTGAGCTCTATAGTTATAAGAAGTCCACATTTCTATCTTTCCTTGTCTAGCCTGAGATTTGTATACTTCTTTTATCTGCTCCAGTTATCTCACTCATAGGGTTCCTGTCAGGATGAAGGCTTATTTCACATATGACAATGTTCCACGAAGTACTTATGAGCCATGAGCTCATGAGGAAAATGAGGAAAATATGGGTAGCAGGAAAATAATCCAGAACTAGCAGGTGGGGGTTGGATGTGATGACACACTTTAATCCCAGAATCTGTGAGACAGAGGCTGGCAGATCTCTGAGTTTCCAGGCTAGCCAGGGATACATATTGTGGCTCTGCCTATCAATTAATTGATTGATAGATGAAACACAACCAACCCAGCATATGGGATTGAGCATGTAGTTCAGTAGCTAGAATATATGTGTAGCATGAACAATTCATTCAGTTTTAGGTTTGACCCTTAGTCCTTACTGCAGAAAACAAACAAACAAATACAGCATATGCCTTATTCTCTAAAATACCATTCAAGGTTCAAGACAAAGCAAAAATCTGCAGTCTCTCCTGATGCCTCTCCTAAAGACTCCTGAGTAGAAAACTCTATTGAAGCAACCCTGCTCTTCTTTAATGTTGGCAATTCTTACACTGTATACTACACCAACTTATCTATGTACAAGTTTTGAATATATATATATATATATATATGTGTGTGTGTGTGTGTGTGTGTGTGTGTGTGTGTATCTATACACACACACACACACCCTAGTATATTTATATTTTACTAGATCCCAACAAATATGACCAATGATCATTATTCAGCTTACTTAAGTTTTGGCCCACCTTTTTCTTACAATGGCATGTTTTTGGCAAGTATATCTATAACAGAGTCTACTGTACATATGCAGATCAGATTTGTGTGAGGTGTATAATAAACAACACTGTAAAAGAAAATCCATGAAGATTTAATAATTTTGAAGACCATCTAAACAATATAGCATCTTAAAATTTGTGATAACACATTGCTGCTGAAGCCTAAAACAAGCAGTGCTCTTGCAGGAGACAGGCAAAGGAACTACTGTACTTAGCTCTAACTACAGAAAGAGGTTTCATAAGTTCCTTGTGAGAAAAACAACGACCAAACTTCAAGTCAACTGCAGGTGTGTAGGTTTTTAAAGCAAAAGGCTCAAGCTACTGACTACTGACAATGTGTCCTCACTCAAAGGGAAGTTTGCACTACCCCGAGTTAGAAAACTAGTTCTTCTGAAACCAAGCTAATTTTATGTTTGTTGATTTTAATCTTTTAAAGTGATAGTTAATGTGAAAGTCAAGTGATTTCGAATGAATAGTATTACATACTCAAGCAGCTAGGAGATCTAAATCACCCAGAAGCTGAATGTTGTGGATTATTTTTAATGTATTTGCTCATATTATATAACTCAGGAAAAGTAAAAATTCCATTTTAAAGTTATAATTAAATTATAAAGATTCCTATTTGTTTTCTTTCTGTTGATGCTATTTTCTAATTTTATGCTAGAGGAAGTACCTAGAGTTAGATACAGCTAATGCTCAGAACACACACCTGAAACTTTCAGAATCTTGTACAGAAGTTCTGCCTGGCATAATCTCATTTTCCATTTTTATCTTCACAACCTTCTATGAAGCAAAACTTCATGTTACATGGGATGAAACTGAGCAGAGAACTTTTTCCAAGCCTTTGGGCTAGTAAACAGCTGAGCACCTTGCAAAGGCAAGATACCTTACTGGACCTTAGGTTCCTGGCTCCAGCCTGTCCTGAGCAGCCTCAAGTATAGAAGGCATGACTTTTTTTTCACTGTGGAAGGTGACTTAACAAAGGTTCCCTCGCCTTCCACTGTAGCTCACACTTAAGGAGAAGGCAGCTGGCTCATTGTGTTTACTTTCTGACCACATACTCATTACCTATTCTAGGAATAAGAGCAGCAGCTTTGTAAGTGTAACTAACGTGAAATAGTTTCACCAAAACCTAGAGTAATTTTGCTTTGTTTCTTCTTTCAAGCTGCAGCCCACACATTGCAATGCGACCAGACCCACCAGTCTCATTTGTTTTTCTAAGCTCATTCTAGACTCACAACAAAGCTCAGGAAAGCCTCTTTGTAATCCATTTTCAGTACTTCTCCCACTCTACTACCACTTTACGTCCTTGACAACAACAAAACGAAAGTTTTAAGTGCCCGTCCTCGCCTACTTGTTCCTCCGCCTACAGAAAAGAAAGTGGCCACCCTGGAGGGACAGTGGACAAGGCAGAGCCCAGCTTGTTAAGGAGAACGGAACAAAGACCTCGGAGGAGGACGCACTTGTCCTGGCGGCCTTCTGGGTCGTAAGCTGGGCTAGGAGACGGCCGGGCGACCGCCAGGGGCCTCCGCTCGCAGATTCGAGGTTCGGGGCTCAGGACCGAGTGGTGATGAACCAACTCAGGGCAAACTGGGACATCCAGGCAGGCAAGGACGGGCTTGGGCGCGATACGGACACTAACCTAGCGGCGGGGACCGGCGCGGAACCGGGCTGCTGGGCTGAGCAGGACTGGATTCCTGGAGGCCCGGGGCGCAGGGTCAAAGGGCGTCCTAGGCAGGCGGTCTACGATTGGCTGACGGGCCAGCGCGCAGGGGTTAGCTGCGGAGTCCCTGTGGGTCTCAGCTCCGGGGCCTCGCAATTGCTCACCGGGGCCTGGGACCCTGCCTCCGCTGGGACCCGCAGGATAAGAGACAGAATGGCGAATTCTGCCTGGGCTGACAGCTCTCGCCGCCGCACCCCGCACCCAGTCGCGCCTCCTAAAGGACAGCGCGGGGCGTGGCTCCAGGGGTTGAGGCTCCGAGAGGGAGGGGCTTCTGGGCGGACCTAAGGGGGCGGGGCTTTCGGGGCGGGGCTCCGAGGCCCGTAGCTCTAGTGCAGGGTCATAGTGGAGGAAGCTAGATTAAGTCAGGCAGTATCCCTTAATTGCTCCAAGGAGAAATGAAAGTTCTTTTACACTTTTGCCTCTCAGGATAAGCCAAGAATCTCTAACAGAGGTTAGATGTGTTTTGTTTTTCACTTAAAAAAAAAATCTTTTCAAATGTTGCTCAGATTTATAATTCATTGGGTATTTCCAAAGTTTTAAAGTTGAAAACGTGTTTTAGTTTATCAAATAGATATTTATTGGCAAGTCAGAAGTAGACAGACAGATATATTAAACTTCCACGAATATACTAGGAATCAATACAATTGTACAATACAATTGTGTAATTGTACAATTACAGTAGAAAGAGAAGCAAAAAAAAAAAAATTGCAGCAGAGGCTGCATCTTACATCAGCCTCACATACCAAGAGGATTCTATGTTTTGTTTTTGTTACATGGTAACAAGGCAATCTTGACTCCAGGGGTAGAACTTTCAGATGAGATGTTGTGAACAGTATTGTAAAGGCTTCCCTTTTAAAAACTACCGGATTATAAGTGCTGGCTGCAAAAGCTTAAGCCAAAAAGTTTTGTTTCACTATAACCATTATGCAGTATGTTGTGTTTTTAACGATCTTGCTCTTTTGAAAATAGGTCTTTGAAAATATGTTGTTTACTAAAAATCCTATCTTCCTGGCTTTGCATATTAAAAAAGTGAAATATATTCTAATTTTCCATGCAAACATGTTTGCTACACATTTATGATTTGAAATTTCTAAACATACAAATCTATTTTGCATCAACTAGTTTGCTTCATCATTATAAAAACTGTCTTTTAATGTTTGGCCCAAAATGTCATAAAATTGAATTTTCATTAACTTATGTGTTCCCCTCCATCCTGAAAATATCTACCTGTTCACATCCCTCGGGTTATTAGGCTTACTAGAAAAATTCCTGCTTTCAATCTAAGTTCATTTTATTTTATTTTTTGTTTTATTAATTTCTATGTGAAGAAATAAATGTACCTTATGGGTTACAAATACCTCCACTTTGTGTATTGTCTTCACTTCTGTGGTATCTTCATAATCAAAATCCTTAAAGTTTAGCATATTTCTTGTTGCATTTAAGAATATTTCAATTGGGTAACCTTGCATCAGACAACAAATTTTTACAGTAGACACAAAAACTTGTGGTGCAAATTTAATAGTGTTGTAGTAACATCAAGAACAAGAATGTTGGGGGCTGGTGAGATGGCTCAACGGGTAAGAGCACCCGACTGCTCTTCCGAAGGTGATAAGTTCAAATCCCAGCAACCACATGGTGGCTCACAACCATCCGTAACAAGATCTGGCTCCCTCTTCTGGAGTGTCTGAAGACAGCTACAGTGTACTCACATATAATAAATAAAATAAATCTTAAAAAAAAAAAAAAAAACAAGAATGTTGTTAGTAGCTCTATTCAACATAATACTGAAGTCCACCTTACTGTATCCTTTTTAAAAATGGTAATGAACTATTCTCTTTTGCTTCTAAAAATCTTAACTTTAGTTATGTGAAACATTATACATAGAAATGAATGAACAATATTGACAATAAGTTAGAGCACCTATGCACCAGACTGTATGTACATATAAAATTTGTAACATCATTTTTCTTGTTGATGTTATTTCAATTATGTTAGCTAAAATTGGGTCTTTATACATTTTTACAAATTTTAGAATAAACTAGCCAACATCCATTAAAAGACTCTGTTTGGATATTGATTGTATTTCAATAAAATTTTAGAGTTAAATTTATAGAAATTTATAGTTTAGAGATATATTCTCTGGGAACATGTAATGTTTATAGATTTATATTTGAGACTGGTATGTTCCCCAATGAGTCTTAGTTCATGTTACTTAAGTTTTTGCAGGCTTTTATTACATAGATTCCTCATGTTTCTTGTTAAATTTAAACACAACTTTCTTTAAATTACACATTGTCTGATGCTATATGGTCAATGGTAAAATGCATATGACCCTCAGATTAATTTCAAGCACTGAAAACAAAATTCCAGCAGATTATTATCATTAATAGCCCAAAGAAAGCATTGATTTTATATGTATTTCATATCCATAAAATGGGCTAACATTTTGGTGTATTTGCATTACTTTCTGTTACCTATGCAGATACTTGTTTAATTTGTAAATGTGATTTTTCTATTTAAATCATCTTTTCATTTTAAAAACACATTAACCAGACATTCAGTATCATGTCCTATGGCCCTAGTGACAGACTGTCACACTATCCCTAGTTTAATTCAATACCATTTAAATTTTATCATGAATTTTGAGGTGTAGAATGGGTTTTTCATTATATAATTGATTGCTTCTAAGCAATTACCATACTAAGTATCCCATTTCCAGTTTTTTTTTTAGCATGAATATTTGCTTAGTTGATCAAATTAATTTTACCATCTATCGAGATAGTCATAATTTCCTGTTCTAGTACATTTATGGTTATTAATAGACTTTCCTGATGTTGTATTCAAGGGAAGGACTTTATTCTATAAATATTTATATGTATGCCCACTTGCTTTAAAAAAATATATTACTGCCAGAGCAAATCAATTAAAGTAGATTCACATTGCATCATCCTGTGGTTGTCAGATTTGTGCAATACTCTTTTAAAAGGACTTATTGCTGCAGACTGGCCTCAGTCAGCCCCCCCTCAATCCCCAGTAGAAATCAGGGTCCCAGTACAGGTGGGCAGGAGTCAGAGAAAAGTGACAAACAGACACAGACACAAGGGAATGTATCTGAATGTAATTTTTCAAAGCAAGCACCAGACTTTTAATACAGAAGAAAATAGGGAAGTTAGGTAGAATGAGGTTACCAGATGCTTAATGACTCTTACACAAAACAGAGAAATGCAAGCATAAAGACTGGCAGGAACTAGTCAATAAAACAACTGAGACAAAGTCAGCTCTATCTAAGGTCAGCTATATTCTTAGAAGCCAGGTTTGAGGTCTTTACACTCCCTGGGCAAGGGCTTTCACGCCCAAGCCATAGTTCTAATTAGGGAGTTCCGTTCTTGCTAACCTTCTCATGAATAATGCAATACTCTAGTTCCTCCTTAAGCCACAGCCCAATCTACTTCCTAAACCATTATAAATTCCTGTATATGGGAGTGACTCAGCTTTTGTTCTAAGTATTTACTATGTGGACTAGCCCTGAGACTTCTAGCTCTATTCAAGTAAATTGTAATGCCTGATTTCTTTCAAGGTCTCTCCCACAATACTAGAAGTAATTTTGAATGTTACTGAATAGGTAACATTCCTACTGAATTCCAAGCCCAGGGTCAGCTTGGACTACCTAGGGCATTGGTGAAGGCCAGGAAGCAAAGTTCAATTTTTCTTAGGTACTTGTCAAGTCCTTGCTTGGAGGCACCTATAATAAAACAATACTGAAAGAAAGCACACAGATCCATTCACTGACTAAAGCCAGAACAGATTTGGAGCATTCATTTTACAGGATACCACCATTCAAGGAGACTAAGTTTCCATGAACTGTGTCCAAGCTTTTGGGCCTGTCATGTGAGTCACTACTGGCGTGGGTGTGGCAAGTTAGAATTGTGGGTAATGTCCCATCCTGCAACTCTGAGCACTCTGCTCCTCTGTTGCTATTCTAGAAAGGTTGAGATGGTTAGAGCCAATGTTGCCAGTAGTCTTTTTATTCCCCATCACTTTTCAACATATTTCATGTAGATGATGTATTTACTTTCCTTTCTGAATTCCTCATTTGTTTTTATTACCATATATGAAGTAATCTTATATGCCAGATTTTAACATATTTCAAATAAGCTATCATCATAGTTACTGCAAAGTCTAATTTTCTGTTTCATGTAATTCTAAACACTACATAATTAGGTGGGTACACTTCTAAATATTAATTATATCAATCTCTAAAGTAAACAAATAACTAGTAATGAGTAAACTAATAAAAGTTCCTTTGTAGAACGTTAATGTGAGTGTGTTCATGTAAATACATACATAATATCTGTTAGGATTTTGACCTATTGCGACTCTTGCTCATTTGCCCTTGTTTCCTTTCATCTATTTTTCTTTTTGCCATCACATATTTTGTTAATACTATAGTACTAAAAGATTGTGCCATACATTTAGTGAGTGAATTACTTGAAGAAAACAGCTGCATGTGCCTTAACTTAAGTAGAATATACCAAGTATGATCAGTCACTGAGATTGCCAACAAGGCAGAGCTAGGCAATGGTATAAAGAGTGGAGAGTAAAGAGGAACAATCCATACTTTTCCTCATAAATTCTTTTCAGGAACTGGCCTAACCCAGTACTTTCTACTGTCATTTTATTACTATAATAGTTCCAAATACCATAAAGTACTTCAGGTTTCTCTTATCCCAATAAGAAAACACCAGCAATGTTTGCATTTGATTATCAGCAATGAATGGTCTTCTTATTTCCTACACCTAGCCAAATGCTTGCATTTTCAGCCTGCATTTTCTCATCTCTATTTTAATGGGTCTTCCTCTGTTCCCTGAATATCACATGCCTCTCATCCATTGTGGTTTCCCCAAACTAGCCACAAAGTGTCATTTAATAACTTTAAATGTCATTGTTCCTCTCATCTGGAAAGCAAACTCACAGATCAAGGGAAGCCTGTATCTTGAACTACAGTGAGCCGGTGAAGGCAGTGATAATTGCTAGGAACCAAAAGGGCTACACAGAAGAGTACAGGTTGGGTTCTTCTCTTTTATGGCTCACCATTAGACATTGCTCTTATTAACTCCATCTGCATATTCTGTATTCATCAGAATTCTATTTTACTGATGACTCTCTCTATCTAACCTATTAACCACTACATCTTTAGTTTTCCCCAGGTAAAAGCCACTTAGGACATTCTTGCTAATAACTGGCAACAAAACAAAACAGAACAAAACAGGAAATCCCCAAGGAAAAGCCAGCAAGATTTTGCTGAAGGGACCCTGATATAGCTGTCTCCTGTGAGGCTTTGCCAGTGCCTGGCAAATACAGAAGTGGATGCTCACAATCATCTATTGGATAGAACACAGGGCCACCAATATAGGAGCTGGAGAAAATACCCAAGAGCTGAAGGGGTCTGCAATCCTATAGGTGGAACAACAATATGAACTAACCAGTACCCCCAGAGTTCGTGTCTCTAGCTGTATATGTAGCAGAAGATGGCCTAGTCGGCCATCATTGGGAAGAGAGGCCCCTTGGTCTAGCAAACTTTATATGCCCCAGTACAGGGGAATGCCATGGCCAAGAAGTGGGAGTGGGTAGATAGGGGAGTAGGGCGGGAGGAGGATATAGGGGACTTTTGGGATAGCATTTGAAATGTAAATGAAGAAAATATCAAATAAAAAAATCACAGTGTGCTTCTTAATGTCATGTCTAGTTTTGTTTTTTCCATGTGTGTCCTGCTACATATTTTTGAGTCCTTCAATCCCAGTTTCATTTACAATTTTGGCATCAATGATATGTTTGGTCTGCTCTTTATGTCCTATTTTGCTGCATACATGTTTAAAGTGTTATAGGATAGAATTTGCACATATAACTCTAAGAAGTCCCTGACAATGGAGCTCTTTCTACTATTCTAGCCTTTTGTTAAATGTACTATAAAATCTGGAGGGTGACTACTAATCTGGCCACCAGGAAGCCAGTTTAACTCAAATAAATCTACTCACAATTCCTAATGGGATCAATGATGTTGGCTTTCGAATATCATTCCTGAATCTATAAGTGAGATAAACTCTCAGATTTTTTTAGTGCTCTCTATAAAATAACTTTTTGACCAAAGAGTTAGGCTTTTCTAAGAATAGACATTCTTTAACTCCTGCATTTTGTCAGGTCGGGGTAATTGTGAGGAATGGAGCTTGCTGTATCACCCTTTTGTCCACATTGATGAATGACACAAAGCTTCTGGTTAGACAATAGGTGCTGGTAGAAATGAATGTACTAATGACTAAGCAGAGGCAATTTCTCCAATGGAGATTGTTCCACTCGGGGATAATGACTGCTGAGTAGGTGCAAGCCTACAGTAGAAAGCTGAGCCAGCAGGGATATTACATGCTCTGAGGGGGAAGTTAATGCAAACATTCATGCAGAGCCTCTCCACATTTGACAGAATGAAACTTCAGGCAGTACGATCCTGCAAAAGTATCCTGCCACATTCAACCAAGCTGCAAATGTTGAACCACTTAAAATGTAGACTTTATCCTTTTAAGGTGATATGACTGGAGTTCCTTCCTTTCCAAGGGATCATGTATTTGAGTCAAATGGCCTTACCTTATCTTCTATTATGAAAGAAAGTAAGTTCATAAAGACAGAAAATTAAAATAAGCTTCATTATATCTCAAAATAAATGACCTATCTTGTGATCGTTCTCTATATCAGAGACTCACAGCTCCTTCAAAATTATTTTCTGGGTTTATTCATTCTAAGAAGTAGTTTATAATTCTTTCTATTAAAGTGGATAAAAGAATGTAGATTTATTTGCTGGAACTTCTTTGTTAAAGAATGCTGTCAAAATTCACTTATGCCTGTATTATGACGCTAAGCTCCATGAATACATGTATAGACACTGATTCATGGCCTTGTGTCCAGATGCCAGCTCCTAGTAAATGTTTACAGTACGATGAACAATGACTCCCAAATATACACAGCTCATAATCATCTGAGCCTATAAATGTTAGTTTTTAAAAGGAACATTGTCCACACAATTGTTAACTTTCAGATGCTCCAGTGTGAACTCTTAACAGAGAGACTTCTCTTATGTGCATAAGTGTCTTGCCTGCATATATGTCTATGCATGGCTGGTGCCTGCAGAAACCAGAGAAAACCACTGGATACACTGGAACTGGAGTTACAGTAAAATCACAGAGCTATCTCTCTCCAGCCCCAACCAAAGAATAATTTAAAGAGGAAATGAGGTAACCACTGTAGTGAAACACTATAATCCTGCTTTGAGAACTGGGAACAGGAAAAGGAATGTGAAAAATGCAGTCTCTCCTGTTGTGGTAAGTGTCCAACACCAATAAATCCATTCAAAGAACACACAACTCAGTTATATTATTTATAAGCTGCATGCCTGGATTGGGCAGATATACCACTACACTACTCTATTCCCTAGCTATGAGATCCTTTGCTACTTTCGGCTCCTCCAGGCCACATGGTTCTGTTCCATCTTCCTTCCACCTCCTCTGCCTCAGGCTTCCTCTCTCTCCTCAGTATCTTTGTCTCCCCCTCCTCCTTCTCTCCCCTCTCTAAAATTTCTAACCTCACTTTTCCCTTCCAATGCCTAATCACAGGGCATCAAAATACAAACAGCTCCAGGGCAATCCAAAAACTCTCCTGGCAGGGGTGTGAGCCACCTGAGGCTACAAGTAAGTTTCCTAGATGCTAGGGCTCCCCAATTAGAGTCCAGTCCTTTCAATCCACCTTTCTGTCCATGTGTCTGTCTGTCATTTACTAATTCCTTCATATTCTTCTTCTTCAGTCTGAGTCCCTGGGAGTGATGTAAGTATTTGGCAAATGGTGCCCAAACAACAGAGACCTTCAACACCACTATGGGTGTTCTCATTGGTCAAAGGAAGTAATTTTCTTGAGAGTAGCATGATTACACAGGAAAAAGAACCAATGTAGGGAAAGAAATACAGGGAATTGAAAGAAACAAAGGCAGAGAAAGAAAGAAGGAAGAAGGCACTAAAAAAGGGATAGAGGAAACAAGGTTTAAAGCATTAGATGTAAAACATGGGACAAATGCAATTCTGAGATAGGTTAGAATGTGTTGGTGCTTTGGGAGAGACTGGGAAGAAACCCCAGAAGTGCCCTGAAGGCTCTTCAGCTTCACAGATTTCTGGACTGTGTTCCGGAAGCATGCCTGTGATTTTCAGGAAGTCGATGTGAATTGGGCTACTTGAAAAACAAACAATAGGAGAAAAATGTAGGGATGCCATATTTGCTTTCAGTTTAACTGCTTTCTCATTACATGTGGCCAAAACCAAGCAGTACACAGATGGCAAAGGTGTGGTGGCAGTCTGGACTGAGTGACTGTGTAGGCTATGTGCCAGCTCCTCCCACTGGCATTTTCAGAGGCCTTTCCTAGGAAGTAGACTCTCCAGAACATAAGTTGAGAACAGGAAGGCGGTGGGGACCCGTTCAGGCTGTGAGGACTGTTGTTTGGGCTTTCTCCTCAGCGCTGTGGCTGCAGTGCAGCAGCCTCTGCATGCCAGCAATCAGGAATTCTCCAGAGGGCCCAATTCCCTCAATCCCAGATTATTTGTACATTTGTCTTTCAATTTCTTATCTTGCTGCCCTACCTAGTCAGGTCTGTGTCTGGGGCCATGCTAGATGTGACACGTGCTGATGTGGCTTTGGAGAAAGTGGACCATTTCTTCACTGATGATGAAAGGGAAAATGGACACAGCCATTGTGGAAATCACTGTAAGTTTCTCAAAAAGCTAGAAATGTATCTACTTCATGATTGAGCTCTAGAACTATTGGGTAAACAGCAAAACTTCTCTAAATTACTTGCTTATTGATGTTTGTTGCTGTCTATTTCACAATAGTAAGAAATGGAAACAGCCTTGATGCTGATCAACTGATGAACTGATAATTAAAATGTGGTACATTCACATAAGGTAGTTTTTCAGTTATGAAGAAAAAATTAAATTGCAAATATCAGGGAAATGGATAGAAATAGGAACAATCATCCTGAGTGAGGTAATTCAGACCCAGTAAGACATTCACATGGTTTCTATAATTTGTAGATATTAACCTTAAGTATATATGAAATGTCAAATGTGTATATATATATATATATATATATATATATATATATATATATATATACACATTTAAAAACAAGTTTAAAAACAAGGCAGAAGAATGCTGCCATAAAAAGAGGAGAATAGAATAATCGGGCAGGAAATTTGAATGAAATGGGAGTTTAGAGAGAGTGCTAAAAACTACCACTTAAAAAACTTCTTAACTATATATTCATACAAAAATGTAAGAATAAAAACATGTAAAAAAACATGGAGTTGCCCTATAACAGAGTGGCAATAATACCATAAGATACTAATAAAACTCTTTTTTATTTTATTTATTTTATTTTTTAGATATTTTTAAAATTTACATTTCAAATGCTATCCCGAAAGTCCCCCACACACACACCCCACTTCCCTACCCACCCACTCCCACTTCTTGGCCCTGGCGTTCCCCTGTATTGGGGAATATAAAGTTTGCAATACCAAGGGGCCTCTCATCCCATACTCAGTCACCAAATTCAGACACTATTGAATAAGACAGTAAGAGTTTGCAGAAGGGACCCTGATATAAGTGTCTCATATGAGGCTATGCCAGTGCCTGGCAAATACAGAGGTGATGACTCACAGTTATCTATATGATGGAACACAGGGCCCTCAATGGAGAAGCTAGAGAAAGTACCCCAGGAGCTGAAGGGGTTTGCAACCCTATAAGAGGAACAACAATATGAACTAACTAATAAAAACTCTTAAATGGCTACCTCTTTTTCAGTTGTCGATTGGTGAGGTCCCACAGAGTCCCAAGTGCTCTAGATTTTTGCACTTGTTTTTGGTTATACCTCAGAACTTGACAAGCAAGAGCTTTTTTCTGGAGATATCACACACTTTCCTCATAAAACACTGCAAAAAAATCAAGAGAGTACTAATCTGGAACCTTTATCCTTACGGACGACCTTTCATAGTAATAGAGCTATGCACTCCACTGAGGATAAATAGAACTTGTTAGGTAGCACTTAATAGGTAGTGATAGATCTATTCACACAGCTGAGAGACACATTAAGTTTGTCTCTCTTAATATACCTATCACACCTATCAAACACTATGAACTACGATAGTGGCCAACCTAACAATTTCACTGCTGTACTTATGGCATGACTTTTGTGGGAGTAACCAATCACATTCTAATGGAATCAAGGTCTGCTCCACAAGATAGAGTCCATACCTGGCATTAAGGTCAAGCCAAGAAATTGTGGCTGGACAGCTCATAGATTCTAGGAGACAAACTATTATTGCTCTTATGCTAATGGGACAGAGTGCTAAACTAAAACCAAATCCTAATGACTTATTATCAACCATAAATTAATGTGTCTCTTAATCCTCATCAGAGCAGCTTCGTTTTAAGTAAATAAGAAGTAGTTAACACAAAGACCCACATCTGTTCAAGATGCAGAGAACAATGGACTACAGAGTGTTCATTGCTAAATGGAACATTTGTAATATGTTCTCCTCCAAAGGCTTAGGGATCATGGCGTTAGAACAGAATGATATTAAGCACCAGCATAGGTAGATTACAGTGTTTTTCAGAAACAAGAGAGAGAGGAAGTTGCTCAAATGAACTTAGTGTTTGTAATGGCATGCAAAAAAAAATAAAACAAAACAAACAAACAAACAAAAAACATGCAAGCACAAACAAGACAACATCCCAACACAAACTGTGGAAGATTTTTGAAGTCACAGCCCTAGCTGAGGAGCTATTGGTAATGAATAGTTGCCAGGATAGGGAGGTTATTAGGGAGGGGTTTTAATTAAGGGTGTGGACCCTTGTAGGTAGAATTGGAATGAGCTCTAATGAATGTGTACAAACAAAAGCATTTGGTCAGCACAAATTTGATAGCATGGGTTTAAAAATAAGTTCAAAGTCGGGAGTGTAGGGAATGTTGTGAACTTGGAAAGAGTTGGTGCAGGAAAGTAAGTTTGATCAAAATATATGTGAACATCTCAAACAAATACTAAAGATATTTTAAGTGAGGACACAAACAGGAGTGGAATGACAAGCAGATATGAGAAGAATTGAGGTGATGTAGATTAAAATATAATATATGAGATCCCAGAGGAATTAGTAAAAAATAATTTATCAATCTTTTGCTTTAGAAAGTGATGTAAAAATTTATTCTGAGCTCTAGAAGCTGGAGAAGAAGGGAATAGATTAGTATCTGAACAGAGTGTTCCAGGAGGCATTCCAGTTTCAGGCCAATAAAACAGACCCGGTTTCTAGTAACATTTATGATATGAACGTTTTATTAATCTTCAGTATCACAAGAAATCAAAAACTTAAATGTATCTTGAAATAATGAAAAAGCAAGCAGTAATAACCCACTAAATACTTTATGCACTGTAATACATTGAGGTTCATGTAAAAGTACATGAGAAAGAACACCATTGTACTGCATATTTGTTCCACTAAAAAATTTAAAAGGAGCTTTAAAATTTATTCATCATTTTATGTGCTTGAGTGTTTTTCCTGAGAGTACATATGTGTGTCATGTGTGTAATTTAGGTCCTCAAAGATCAGAGGACAACATCTGATTCCTCTGAAACTGGAATTACAGACTAGGAACTATATGGATTCTGGGAACTGAAACTAGGTCCTTTGAAAGCAGCTAGTGTTGGTATTCACAGAACCATCTTCCTAATTCCGTAAAAGCTGCTATTGGAGAGAAAAAAAAATCTCAACATGTTAATAATGATTGCCTTTATATAACCAGGGATTTTATTGGTATCTATTTTGGTTGTTTCATTTGCTTTTTGTTGGTAAACATTGTTACCCTGAGCAGCAGAGGCACAGCTCAATTTCATTCCCTGAAGGAGGCTGAAGAGTTCTCTTTTCCCTTAGGATCTCTCTCCAGGCAAAAATAAGATACAAGGCTTCATGACAGAAAATAATTTCAAGAAGAACCAATATAAAGAGTTGGAATTGTAAAGACAATTTAAATATAGACCTTTAAGCAAAGAGTCTAATAAAGTGCAACACAAGTAAAGAATAATATATACGTGTATTAGTCGGGCTTCTCTAGAGTCACAAAACTAATGGGTAGTCTCTATATAGTAAGGGAATTTGTTGATGACTTACAGTCTGTAGTCCAACTCCCAACAATGGTCAGTAACAGCTGTGCATGGAAGTCCAAGGATATAGCAGTTGCTCAATCCCACAAGGCAAGCAGGCAAAGAAGAGAGAGTCAATCTTCTTTCTTCCAATGTCCTTATGTAGGTCTGAAGGTGTGGTCCAGATTAAAGGTGTGTGCCACCACACCTGGATCGGGCATTTGCTTTGTCCCAGGTGACGTTGAACTAAGAGATCTCCCTGTCTTAATCTTCTGGTATTCAAAGACATTATGCCTCAAGATCTCCATGCCAAGATCCAGGTCAGAAACTTGTATCTCCCAGCCTCCAGATTAGGATCACAGGTGAGCCTTCCAATTCTGAATTGTAGTTCATTCCAGATATAGTCTAGTTGACAACCAGGAATAGCCACTACAATACTCATAAATAAATAAATTATTTTATTGTTTATTCTATTTATTCACATTTCAAATGTTATCCCACTTCTTGGTTTCCCCTCCACAAACCTCCTCTCCCCTTCTCTCTCCCTCTGCTTCTATGAGGGTGCTACCACATCCACTCTCACACTCCTAACTCCATGCCCCAACATTCCCCTACACTGGGGCACAGAACCTTCACAGGAACAAGGGCTTCCCCTCCTATTGATGACAGATAAGGGCATCCTCTGCTACATATGCAGCTGAGCCATGGGTCCCTCCATCTGTACTTTTTGGTTGGTGGTTTAGTCCTTGGGAGCTCTGAGGATATATGAGATATGAGATGGATAAGAATAATCCTTATGTTTTTAACATAGAAAAGATGTAGGTTGCAACAAAGTTACACTGAGAAGCTTTCTTCTGTGTATGAGGTTATATGGTATATTTATGGGAGGTATTGTTTAAATCTGGGAATAAGAAAGAAGTGCTAGGAACTCAAGTGTATACATCATTTTGGTCCTGAGTAAGTATAAGATTTCTTTTTTAAAAAACATACATTGTTTCCATAGGAAATTTAGGATTTATTAGCACCATAAAAATATTTTGCCTTTCTTAGTAGTAAAAGCAGGATACATCTTGAGAGTAGAGTCATTTGCCACTCAGGTGTGCTTTTTGCCCATATCATCCAAGTTTCCTATTTTTCTACTACCTTAAGATAAATTAAGATAACTTCATGATTATTGGTTTCTTTTGATTATTTTTTAAATTTTGTGACATCCTACTGTTATCCTTTATTAGATTAGAATAAATTTATGTATTCTAGGAGCTTGCCATTCTCTTCAACCTATAAAGATTAATTATTGTTATTATCTACATGGCAATGTTTTGTTCATTTAATTATAATTGTACATGTCTTTATATTAAAAGAGTTACTGTAGGACAAGTGTTTCTTCATTTATATGTATATTTTATGATATGTAGAATAATTTCTTGCACATAGTAACTCTTCAGAAATTTTTGATTAACTGAATTCATCTAGTAGCAAGAAATGCATTCTTTATTGCCTAATTAAGGAACAAATCACTATTTGTGAATGTGTATGTGTGTATGTCCCCTAGTTACTATTAACTGTCAAGTTAACACAGCCTGAATTCACCAAAAAAGGGAGTCACAATTGAGAGATTACCCTGATCAAATGATCTGTACAAATTTCTGTGGGTCAGTGTCTTGATTATTAATTGTTGTGAGAGAGTCCAAGCTACTCTGGGTTATACAATTCCTTGGGCAGTTGGTTTTGGCTATAAGCTATACCACTCTTGGACATAAGATGACTCACCATATTACAAGGGCACATGTTCCACTATGTTTATAGTGAGTGGCCTTATTTGTGATAGCCAGAAGATGGAAATAACATAGATGTCCCACAACAGAAGAATGGATACAGAAAAAGTGGTTCACTTACATAATGGAATATTACTCAGCTATTAAGAGTGAGGACATTATAAGTTTTGCAGGCAAATGGATAGAACTAGAAAATATCATCCCAAGTGAGGGAATCCAGACCCAAAAGGACGTGCATTAGTTATGTACTCACTAGTTAAGTGGATATTAGCCAAAAACAAACAAACAAACAAACAACACACGGAATACCCAGGATACAATCCACAGAATTCAAGAAGGTTAACGAGCTGAAGTGCCCACCTGAGTATGTCTCAATCCAGCTTAGGAGGGAGAAGAAAGCAATCAGGGGCTGGGGAGAAGGTGACAGAGGTAGTGGGGACCTGGGTGGGTGAGAGAACAGGGAGAGGAAAAGGGGAACATGATCAGGTATTGGGTGTTTGTGTGGGAGCAGGACTGAAGCCCTGATGACCAGCCGAAAGAACAGAAACAGGTAACCTAGGGGTGGGGGGCTCTAGAATGTATCAGAGACCTGGGAGGTAAGAGACTATCAGGACTCAAAGGGAGGGACCTTAGATGAAATGCCGTATAGTGGGGAGAGGAATTTATAGAGCCCACATCCAGCAGATAGACAGGGCATCAAGTGGAGGGATTCAGCTGCCATCCCACAGTCAAAACTCTGACCCAGATTCATTCTGGTCTAAAAGAACTGCGGGGACAAAAAAGAAGAGCCTGAGGGAAAGGAGGTCCACTGACAGGACCAAATTAGGATTCAGCTCAACAAGGGACTCTCAGGCCTGACAGTATTAATGATGCTACTGTGTGCTTACAGACCAGAGCCTAGCATGGCTGCCCTCTAAGAGGCCCAACAAGCAGCTCAAAGAATTAGATGCAGACACTTACACCCAACCAATGGGCAGAAGTTGTAGACTCCTGTGGTTGAATTATGAAAAAGCTGGAAGAAGCTGAGGAGGAGGGCAACCACATAGGAAGACAAGCAGTGTCAACTAAATCTGGACCTCTGAGATCCCTCAGACACTGAACCACCGATTCGGTAGCATAAACCAGCTGGTATGAGGCCCCTGACACGTAAAAAGCCGTAGCGAGAGAAAATGCACCCAACCCTTGAGAGACTTGAAGCCCCAGAGGTCTGGTGGCGAAGAGGTAGGGACATCCTCTTCGAGACAAGGGAGGAGGAATGGGATGAGGAGCAGCAAGAGTGCAGAAAGGGAGGGGGATAATGACTGAACTATTTAAAAAGATTTAAAAATAATAATAAAAAGACACCCAGCTAAGCATGGGCCTGTAAGTGAATCAGCAATGTATTTCTTCATGGTTTTTTGCTTTAAGTTCCTGTTTGAGTTCCTACATCAGCCTTCAGTGATGACCTGGAATCTGAACACATAAGCCAAATAAATCCTTTCCATCAGTAAGCCATTTAACAAGCCATATTCTGCTATCACAGCAACAGAGATATACCCTTAACAATAACTGGTTACAGAAGTAGAACACTGTTATAAGTACCTGACCCATGTGTCATTTTATGATTTTTCTTTTTTTTTCCTTTTTTTTTTCTTTCTTTCTGTTGAGGATGATGATTGTGGGGTGTTTTGGAACTTTGATCTGTAAAAGCCATTAAGTGCTCAGGGCTAAATGGCCATTTTTTTTAGGAGCTTAAAAGATAAGAATTCTGAGAATAACATAAATTAAATCTCACGCAGGGTATATAGATTTGTCTACCCTGTGTGAGTTTTAATTGATGTTATTCTCAGTAGTAGATAAAAACATTTATTTTCTAAAAAATTCCCAAAATATATCCCCAAGAATGTAAAACTTTACAAAGGTGTTATGTTAAAAACAAAAAAGACACAAAACATGAAAGCCTCCCATTGCCTCATTGATATAAAATTTCTCCCGTCTAGAACTAAGAATTTACATTTTCATATTAGAAGTTCTGAGTCAAGTGGAAGTCTTGTTACCTTTGCTTATCTGAGTATTTCACAGAATTTATCTTTGCCACTATCTATCCATACCAGTCAGAGATACTCAGATGTGTCCTATGTAAGATCCACACAGATCCAGGGAGATTTACTAAGAAAGCCAGTTCGTACATAATAGGTAATTCATGATTGTCATTATCTTCAGCCCCATGTTAGCAATTATCACACAGATGCTCAAGTGTGAATGTTTGTGTTGGCGGCCCAGGTATATTTATTTAAGACAAGTGCCTCATATCTTTTACACATTAACTTTTATCTTTTTAATTGCCTGGTCAATACAATAAAGAACCATTTCAATGGGGGAAAAAGATAAGAATTCTGTGGAAGTGAACAGAATAGAAGCTTGAACTGTGGAGTTCCAGAAGAAAACAAAGACTTCATTGACATTTAGGATTGTGGCCATTTTTGTTATTTTTGATTAGTAATCTGTGCTTATCAGCTAAAGCTAAAGAGTAAAGCATATTCATAAGAGTACTGGACACTGATTCTAAATTGTCACTGACTCTGAGGGACCACAAAAAGCAAAAGACAATCCAATTATAGTACAGGCGTATGAATTTTAGGTGATTAATGATGCTTTTGCTAAAGTCTTACTTACAGAGGAGCCAGTGGATCTTGGAACTCACCTCATGTTTATTCCTCCAGTCCTTGAATGTGTAGTTGGAGTAGATATGCTCAGCAATTAGCAAATTCCCACATTGGTTCAATTGCAGGTCTAACAAGGGCTGTTTTTCTTGGAACAGCCAAATGAAAGCCATTGGAATTGCCTTTGTCAGTGAGAATAGCAAACCCAAACCATTAAAGCATGTGTAAAGGATTTGGATTACTTCCTTCCTTCACAAGGTGTCCACTATATTAACAACCTTATGATGATTGGACCAGAAGAGCAGGTGGTAGTAGCTACTTTGTACTCCTTCAATGAAAGCCTCACTGAAGGAAAGCTTCTATGCTTCTCTGAGGCAGGAGTGTTTCTTCAAAACCAGTGAACAGAGTTAGTTCAGGAGGGAGAGGGCAGATTGCATTTAAATCTTGCACAAACTTTGTAATCAGTACATAAAAGTTGGTCAAGTAGTATTGCTATTGATGACACATAAGTGCTATAGACAACAGCTAGGGCCTGGTGCCCTATAGCAAAGTCTGAGTCTCTGGCAGAGGTTAAAAAAGAACATTAGTGAAGGTATAGCCTTAGATTCGAGGGAAATGTCATAACTGTGGACATCGGCAGGTGTTGAGTAGTAGAACTTTATTATCTTTATTATATCACATGATGAAACTAGATTGAAAATTATGTATGGGCGAGGCAAAAAATGTCTATTGTGAGGGAGACAAATAGAACAAAATATAATGGCAGCTATGTAAACACCTCTCATTAATGAAATACATTATGTTGTATACTAACTTTTGTGTGTGAATATTTGTATGTGTTGTGTGTGTTGAGGGTTGTTTGTTTAGGTGCACTTGCATATGTATTACATGTGTGCAGAAAACAGAAGGCAACTTTGCATGCCATTACTCATGAGGTTTTAAAGAAGGGCCTCCCATTGGGTTGGAATTTGGTGAACAGATTAAGCTAGCTGGCCAATGAGCCTGCAGAAGAATCTTGTGTCTCTCTTCACAGTACTGGCATTACAAGTATCTATCAGCCCATCTGGCTTGTTGTATGTTCTGAGCATCAAAGTCCAGTCCTCATGCTTACCCAGTAAGCACTATGTCACCTAAGGTCCTTCCTCACCCTCCTTGTGCTAGCTTACAGATTAATTGAAAATATATTCACTAATAAAGAAACTTCTTTAACTACAATAAAAATATAAGTAATGCCTTATTTTTTATTTGGGTGATTGATATTTTATTATTTTCAAAGAATTTTCAGGTATATTGCTAAGATGGACGTGGTAGCTCACTCCTGCAATCCTAGCAGTCGGGAGACTGAGACAGGAGGATAGAGAGTTTGAGGCCAGCCTGGGCTACATAATAAGAAAAAAAATAAAGAGTGGCTGTTTCAGGTATATTACTATTTAAATACCCAAACACCTTAAATACCCTAAGCAGAAAAATATAACATTTCCATTGCTTTAAACAGAGAAATATTTGGTCCAATCGCTCAAAATTATGCACAAATTATACATAGTTTGTGTTCTGGATAACATGAAAATGCTTTATATTTCTTTATAATGAAAAGTTTATGGAAGGAAAGGTCAGAGTTATATGGTTTCAGCCATAATGGTTACATTTACTTATATTCTAGTTGTTATGAAGTCTTACAAGCTTTAAGAAAAATGAAAGGAAAATTTACTCAAATAAACATTTTTTTTTTCCTAACCAACATTTGGTGTACTATATAAAATAAAGACTGAATGTAAATGGAAGAAAAATTGGTTTTGCCAGTTCTTGGTCACACTATTATGTGATTTTTCATAATAAAAATATCTTTGCTTTTATGGTATGAGATAACAAGTTTCTCTTTCCTCTCTTCAAGCTCCATCAATTGAACAGGTAACAAAACCTTGATAATTTCAAGGTCTTCAGCTTACATTCCATGTGGATGAAGATCCTGAGAATTTTTGGAGGGTGTGGTTGGGAACAGCACACCTGCTTGAGAACCCTTGACCAAAGACTAGTTTTCTTCTTGAGACAATTTTTCCTCTTCATCAAAATCTCCATGAATTCCTTTTAAATCTTGATAAAACAATTAAAAAGAACACATAACATTAGTTGGTAACAAAAGAATAAGAAAAATGGCTGAAATAATAGAGCACAAAACACAGAGCATACAGAGGCATGGTTTGGAAGGAGAAAAATAGGTCTCAAGATATATTTAGCTTCTTAAACTGTTAAGCCAATACAGATGCAAGTGAAGTACTTGCCGCCAACCATCAGACTGAGCACTGGGACCCCAATGGAGGAGTTAGGGAAAAGATTGAAGGAGATGAATGATCAACCAAAGAATACACACAGAGGAGCCTGTGACTCCAGCTGCATATGTAGCAGAGAATTGCCTTATCTGTCATCAATGGGAAGGGAGGCCCTTGGTCCTGTGGAGCTGTGGGGAATGCTGGACCAGTGAGTCAGAAGTGGGTGGGTCAGGTGGGGAGCAATCTCATAGATAGCAGGGGCATGAGATAAGGGTTTTCAGAGGGGAAACTGGGAAGGAGGATAACATTTGAAATGTAAATAAAATAACCAATAAAAAAAAAAGAAAAATACTGGGAAGGCAAACTGGCTGAAGGTAAGATTTCACACAGTAAAGATGCTTGCCACCAAGCCAGACAACCTGAAATCAATTCTTAGAGACCAAATTGTAGAAAGATAGAGCAAATTCCCAAATATAATATTGTCCTCTGAACTTCACATATTAGACATACACATTAGACACACACACACACACACACACACACACACACACTATTCCAAATGTTATCATAAGGAAAAATGATGTAAATTTTTTGAAGTCTGCTTTGAAAGCAGGCATGGTAATATATGCCTTTAATCCTAGAACTTGAATGGCAGAGGCAGGTGGATCTCTGTCATTTCCAGGCCAGGCTCTGGGACATCCAGTGTTACATAGAGATTCCATGCCTTCACAAACAAATAGTTTTGTTTTGGAGGACTGGCCAATCAAGTAGATTAATGTCATAGAATAGGGAACACAGATATTGATTTCCAAGCTCTCACGGGCACATGAAAAATGTGGCATTTCAGTTCACTGGAGGAAAACATAGATTACAAAATAAATCATGTTAGTTAAATTGCATATTGAGTTTGAAAAAAGGAAATGCAGATAACATATGATTTTAAGTTTCAAAACTCCTTAAAGCCATAAAAACTAAATACAAATAGATAAAAGGCATTAAAAATGCTAAATTTGTAGTCAGCTTCGTAAGTATATATCCAATGGAATAACTCAGGATTCTGAAACAATGAAGGCACCATCTTTGACCAATGTTCGATGAATTTTGAACCAAGCACGTTTTGGTTTTCATTTGCACTTAAATCTGAAAATGATGTAATCAGTTTCAGTATTACATATAAACTAAAAAGTACAAATTAAAACTTAACTTAAAAAATCAAAATGCTGATGATATAGTGTGATTCAACTAGTTTCAAACACGTTGGCATCAGTTATCAAAATTTAACCAGTTTCTTACATCTAGAACTTTTGAAGAATAGATGTGTAGGTAGTTATTGAACTCATAAGCAAAATTAAGGGTGCTAATGACAACTTTACTCATAATGGTAAAAGTACAATCATGGACAATAAAAATTGATCATGAATTGCAGGGTACATTTACATACTGTATGTTATCCTTAAATATGAAATAGTACATAAGTTTCTTCTGTCTGGAAATAAATTCACATAATATGATATATATATATATATATATATATATATATATATATATATATATATATATATATATATATACCTACAATTGATATTTGAAAAGTGAATTAACACCAAGTAGATGAAATGCTTAAAGCCTTGTAGAAAACTTTCTACACACACACACACACACACACACACACACGTGCACACGCACGCGCACAGACACACACACATGTCTTGCAAGGATAAAGGTGAGGTCTTGAGCATATTCTCCAGGACTGGTTGACTAGGCCATGGTCCAGATTCTGGAACTGGACCATGACCCCAAATTAAGATTCTACTATGTTTTTAAACACCAAAACCACAAAAGTTTGTGCCAAGTTATTTCACCAGTCAGGATTTAGGAATAGGGGATTTCCTTAGGATCATGTCATTGTTATACATTTTTTTTCTGCTCCCATTGGTTGGGGTACTCAACTGTGGCAGGGGACTTGCCTTTTCTAATATTCATGTCCTTATATTGGGGTCTATCCCAGGGGCAGCTTATACCATAAAAGTTTACACACAAGTGCATGCCGTGCTGTTGAGTGGCTAGTTCAGGTTCAACCTCATTGTCAGTAACTATACAGAACAGTGAGTGTGATTTTTATTGGTTTCCAAGGGCACAGAACATAACAGAATCTGTAATCAGTCTTGACATTAGAAAGCTTCCTAGTAACAACAGAAGCATAAGAGAAACTTTCCTTATAACGGCAGGCTAGCCAAGTAACTGTTACCTAGGCCTTAACATTGTACCTAGGCCTTAACTTTCCATCTAGGCCTTATTATTTTACCTTGGTTTTAACACTCCGTATAAGCTTTAAATTTTTTCCTAGGCCTTAATAGAAAACACAAAGACATATTTTCTCTGAAACTAGAGGCAGTTTTCAATTTTGTTGTTATATTTTCACAGTTGTTAACAATGAACTTTTACTTCTATTATAATCATAAAGAGGAAAATAAATAATTGGGTAATATAATTTTAATATTGTATAAAACAAATGCAATTTTTCTTCAAAAGTTTATAAACAATACTAAAATGTCATGTTACTAAACATGTGCTATCTATATGATTCAAAATGAGAAAGTGGGAAGAAAAGACACACTTACCCCATAAATAAACAGATTAATGGCAACTGTAGCTACTTAAGAGAGTAGGGCAGAGGGATCCTATGTTCAAAGCTAGCCTTGATAACTTACCAAGATTCTCCTTCCTTCCTTCCTTCCTTCCTTCCTTCCTTCCTTCCTTCCTTCCTTCCTTCCTTCCTTCCTTCCTTCCTTCCTGTGTCCATGGAAGTGATTATGAGCCTCCTGGACATAGGTGATAGGAACCAAATTTGGGTCCTCTGAAAGAGAAGCATGTGCTTTGATAGCTGTTCCATCCTTTTGGCCAAAGACCCTGTATCAAAATATGAAGAAGGGCTATAAAAATGACTTACTTGTTAAAACCACTTGGTGGTCTTCCAGCAGGGACATGGTGGCTTGTCTCCACCAAAACTCCAGTCTTATGAGATCTAAAACCCTCCTTTGGGTTCCATTAGAATTTATGCATGTATAGTACAGCAAACATATAGACAAACACTTTAACACACAAAATAAATACTTTTTTTAACAAACAACTAAAATTTTATACAAAAAGTGTATATTGTGATACAAATGGCTACTCTAGGATTTACAGGGCAATGAGTTCAATCCCCAGTTCTGCACAAAATAAAACCAATTCTAACCCAGACATTTAGGAAAATGGATTAAATTTTGTTTTTGAAAATTATAAAGGGAGTACAATATATAGAGATTGTGAGAAACAAAAAAAATTATGTCAAGTTGTATGTCCCCATAGGATAGATATGTTAGTTACTATGTCTGGAGACAGAGTGAAGAATAACACCGTGAAAAATAAGCTATTTGAATTCATACTTAATTAAAAAGAGAGGAAATTGTACCACAGTTAATGAACTGCAAAAGATTTTAGCTTTCATCTAAAATAAGAACACACAGAATATAGCTGAATCCAGATGATGGATTCCAGTCATTGAGGCAACTCTCCATGCTGATTAAAATAAATACATAATCTCCAATAAATTGCTTCCTGATATTCCTTTAAGTTGTTTCACTTGTAAGAGATGCTAAATGGAGAAAAACAAGAGCCATCTGAAGTAGGTGCAGAACCACCTGCAGCTTGACTCTCGAAGGCTGGTGATTAGAGACATTTTAGTCAAGTGTCTGATGCAATGCGTCACATGTGTGTCATCGCCACTGATTGGAAATGACTTCCTGAAGGTAATCCAGGAAGATGTGACAGTTATATGAGAAGGTACCACAATGAAAGTTTTATCTCTATGTTTGAGACTACATGAACATATTAATACACTACTGCTAATGGTATATTGCTAGTTCCACTCAAAGATCACTTGGTTGTCTTCCCAAGGACCTATTTGACTTCCAGTACACACATCGAGACTCATACACTGAAAACCAATCAGAGAAGCTTCTTGTAATAGATGGTAATTGATGCAGAGAACCACAGCTGGACAATGGAAAGTATGTGAGAAACTTTGTAGTGCTCATCTCTAATTGGGATGTCTCTAATTCACTCCTCCCTGAAAGACTCAATTGTCTATGCAGAAGAAGAGATGAGAAGATTGTAAGAGGCTGTGGTGGCTTATAACTTAAATTTTTTTTCAAAGACACAGCCATGTACTAATGAATTCACAGACACTGAGAGCTTATGTAAGACCTATACAAGCTCAAGAGAGATAAATGCCCAGAATGGACAGAGGCATCCTGGACAAAAATCTCACTCTTAGCCAAGAAACAATTTGCAAATAATAGTTGCTACTACAGGGAAAATCAGGGCTCTTCAGTAAGTGGCACTGCATAAATCAACCATGGCCCAGTTCATGCTTCATGCTCTAGAGTAGTTGGCCAACACAAATCAGAGTCTATGGTTGTGTGTGTGTGTGTGTGTGTGTGTGTGTGTGTGTGTGTGTGTGTAATAGAGAGAAAACTCCTGAAGTTGAGATGGGAGATGACCAAAATGTATTGTATACAATTCTCACACAATAAATAAAATGGCTAAGAAAAATGGCAACCATTTGATTTAATTATTTTATGTTATACATAATTTGCACTATTTTATGTATGATCATTTAATCATTTTACACGTTCTCGGACTTTTTTCTTTAAAGATTTATTTTCATTTTATATACATGGTGTTTGCCACCATGTAGGTCTGTGTATCATGTTCATGGATCTTCTGGATGGATATGCATTTCAAGATAGCTATGAACCTCCATGTGTGTGGTGGAAATGAACCTCCATGTGTGTGGTGGGAAATGAACCTCCATGTGTGTGGTGGGAAATGAGCCCAGGTCTTCTACAAGAGCAGCAAGTAGTCTTACCCAGAGTCAGCCATCCAATCCCATCAATTTTTAATAAAAAGAAGCCTTCAATAAATTCTGTATATCACTTCACAACTGAAACATTGTTCAGTGAGTCTCCTGCCAGACACTGAATTTTTGTTTTCTGACTTGCTATCCATCTCAGCCACTTGTCAGTACCTAAATTAAATATTAGTAATTTCTCATAAACATATATATATATATATATATATATATATATATATAAACATATATATATATTAACATAACATATATAATATATATATTAACATAACTCATAAGATTGCATTTGTCTATATCTTTGTATTTTATCTACAGCCTTAAGAGAAAAAGAGTTCTAGATTAAAAGAAAGTCACGTTTATAGTGCCTTCAAAAACCGGAATGCAGGTCAGTCAGAGTGGGGCATAATAAATGAGAGAGATGAGAGAATGGCAGCTGTCAGTGAAAATTATGGTGGAAGCCTGAGTCTATGTATAAGCTTAAATACTAGGCCATGGTAGAGATGGAAGGTGATAAAGAATGTGCTTCACATGTCCAAGGCTCTGAATTACATATCCAGCATTGTAAAGGGGAAAGGGAAAGGAAGGGAAGGGAATGAGAAGAAAGGGGAGGGAGAGGAAGAAGGAAAAGAGGAAAGGAGGAGAAATAAGGAAGGAGTGGTAGAAAGGAGGAAGACATATAAGAGAATGAAAAGGTCCTCTTGGCTGTCCTATGGAAAACCCAGGATCAACAAGGGAGAAATAAGACATAAATTCATACTATATAAAAGATAATGACTTGCTTTGGGATTTTCTGATGAAATTCACCAGAACAAATCAGCTTTAAAATGTATTTTTTAATGTAAACACACTTCGATTATTGAGAGATTAGGAGTAGCTAGAATGAGAAATAACACCCCCCCCCCCCGCCCGGTATCATGGTCCAGGAATTGCCTCACAAACACCAATCTAAGTCCAACAGGGACAGTTTATTGAGTGTATGCCCCAGGACTAGTTGACCAGGGCCATGGTCCAGATTTAGGAACTGATTTGTGACCCTGATTTAAGGACCTACAGGGCTTTTTAAGCCTGAGATCTACAAACATCTGTGCCAAGTTATTCCATTAATCTGGATTTAGGGATAGGGAATTTCCTTCGGAACATGTCTTTGTTGTACATTTTTCCTGCTTGCATTGGTTGGGGTATTCAACTGTGGCAGTGGCTTGCCTTTTCTAATATTCATGTCCTGACTTGTCTACCATGATGGGACTTATCTAACTATCCATTTCATAACTTGCCAACTGGGATGGTAGTTTACTCAGTTACATGTCTCTTTCTGCCAAGTAGGATGTCAGTCTCCAGGGAGGTCTTGTGAACTTAAACTTTACTGGAAGATTACTCAAATGGAATTCTTATTTCAAATAGTGGCGCAGGTGTCTATCCTATTTTGAGGTCCATCTTAGTGGCAGCTTATACTAAACACTTATACACAGGTGCAGGAAGTACTACTGGGTGGTTGGTTCAGGTCCAACCATATTGTGGGTAACTATACAATGCAGAACTACTGACTTCTATTGTGGTTGGTTTCCAAGGACAAAACATAGCAGAATAAGTCAACAACTTGTCATTAGAAAATTTCTTAGTAACAACAGAAATATATGAGACAGTTTCCTTATAATGGCAGGTAAGCCAGGTAATATATACCTAGGTCTTAACATTTACCTATGCTTAAATATTTTACCTAGGCATTAACAGGTACATTTCATAAATAAAATAACATAGCTGTATTATGTAGTATTGTGTCTACATAACACAAGCTAGGGTCATTAGAGAGATGGAGACTCAATTGAAAAAAATTGTCTCTATCATATTGAGCTTTAGGCAAGCACATAGGACTTTTTTTTTTTAATTAGTGATTGATATCGGAAGGCTTCCCCCCATTGTGAATGGTGCCATATCTGTGTTTGAGGTCCTGGATTTTATAAGAAAGCATGCTGGTCATGAGAACCAAGCCAGTAAATAGCACTCCTCCATGGCCTCTGCATCAGCTCCTCCTTGCAGGCTCTTGCCCTTCTTGAATTCTTGTTCTGATTCCTTTTGATGAACTGTGATATGGAATCATAAGCTGAATAAGTGGTTTCTCCCCACTTTTTTTGCATTTTTTGTCATGGTGTTTCATCATAGCAATAGTAAACCTAAGACAAATCCTATCAGATATTTTCTCCTTTTCATATACTAGCTAAGACATGGAAAACTGGGGTTTAACTAAAGTGATTGAAGCTTGACAATGAGCTAGGTTTCACTGTAATGTTGGAACAGAAGTTGCTTCTAGGAGTTAGAAGAGTTGCATTTGGGAATATAGAATACACAACTGGAAGGTAATAGATGACTGTCAGGGAGAACCTACTGAGAGGGGACACATCTTCTCTTCTCTGCAAGGTGAGAGAGAGAAAGAGAGAGAGAGAGAGAGAGAGAGAGAGAGAGAGAGAGAGAGAGAGAGAGAGAGAAATAGGCAGGACATTCTGATTAAGCTTCTCAGGAGAATAGTCTTTGACTTCAGGGTAGGATTGCCATACAGTCTTTGTTACAGGAGATAGCTCACCCCAGAGAATCTAAGGTGCAGTCAGGTAACCAAGAGAGGGACTTCATTGCACAGAGCAACAAGTAGTGACTTGTCACTACTCAGAAATCACAGGGGAGAAGAAAACTAAGACACTTTTAAATTTCAAAGCCATAATAAGAGGAGTAGGCAAAGTGCATAGTGGCAGAGTTCTAGCTCAAAAAGGTTAAGCAATGGTTTTTCTAGGATCTGCTACCCTGTTTGTGAATGTATAAGAAATACCATTCATTCGAAAAAAGGGGAAGTTGAAAAATTCATAATATGTAAAGTCTGAAAGATGACAATACATAATGGTATAACTTAACTACAAAAACCTGAAAGATATAAGAAGATGCTACATATATAAGTTGCAGATGAGTCTCCAAAGTCTCCTGTTAATACAAGTTCCAACCTATTACACCTCAGCTAGTGTTCAAAAGTAAATATGCATAATTCCAAATCAATAGGGTCAATGGTAGCTGTGCTAAACAGAAATTTCTTTGGGCTAGCAAAGGACCATAATTAGTGGGTGCTACTGACTATATTTTGTTTGGTGAGGAATAAAGGATCATTATACCTGAAGGTGATTAATCCTTCACACTCATCCACTTAGCCCCATGAACCGATTTCATTGGCTTCCTCTATTCAAGAAGAAGGGGCCTTCTTCTTCTACATCCAGCATCTTCCCATTCCCCAATATTCTATTTGCCTTTTTTATCTTCACCTAGGATATACAATTGCTACTGGATGCTCTCTTCAAGGAAGGAGAGAGTCATACTAAGAGACAGCTGTGATTGTAAGCATCACAGGTCAATGTATTCGAGGTGCTTTGATTTTCCTTTTATTCTGTCTATGAGGAAAGAGCAAAAATATTCCTAATAATAAAGATAAAAAGTAATTGTATTAAAAGGCTGAGTAGAGAACATGACGAATGCCATCTCTACATGAGAAAGATTGATTGAACCACTGCACAGCCATCACCCTTAAGCTCAAAATTCATCTGAGGTGAGGTTTAAGCAGGTTCAGGTAGACCATGCATGCTCTGCAATTGGTGTAAATACAACCAGCTTGGTTTGTATTTTTCTTTGTTATGGTAGGTAAATGATGAATGGATATATTAATAGGTGTTAAATGAAACAACAACACTTAAGCTGCGAGGACAGACTTTTGAGAAACATTCACTATTAAAACTGTGAAACGAATCTTTTACGGCATCTGTCTTTAATTTAAGAAAAAAAGCACTTGATTGCAAAAGAAAAAAATATGAGGTAAAACATCAAAAAATTGTCGAGTAAAGGAAGTTTGTTAAATAGAAGTTAGAAATTTAAAACTACAACAACAACACTGCAAAATAATATTACTCAAAAGCTTCAATAAATTAAGCAATGTAAAGAATTAAGCTAAAGACTAATGGATGCATATTGAGAGCTATTAAAAGTGGTGTAATAGAAGTTGAGTCAAATACATTAGACTTTGGAACTCAACACAAAATTAATTTTTAAGATAGAATACAATGTATGTAAAGTATAATTATAGGGCCAACATGACATCCCAGCATAAGAGCTCAGGAAAAGGAGCCTGAAGACCTGAGTTTGTCAGAGATCTCACATTGTGGATGATGAGAAGTGTCTCTGTCAAGCTTTCCTCTAACCTCCACTTGCATAGATGTGTGCACAGAAATAAACACATAGTATTTGAATTAGTAACAATACAAAAGATAAAACTAATATTCTGGGTCACATATTCCAATTATAACTTCTTAATGTTCAACAGAGAACTGTTCAAAGAGGAAAGGTACAAAATTATTTGACCATGATATCCTAATTGCATAAGGTGTTATTACAATGTTGTTTAATCCATTGTAATTCACTTTTAATTTGTATGATTCTTTAATTAAAAAAATATTTATTTATTAATTTTATGTATATGGGTCTTTTGCCTGTATATATGCCTGTGCATGACATGAATGTCTGGCACCCAGGGAGGCCAGAAATGGTTGTCAGATGATGCACGACTACAGGTACAGATTGTTGTGAGCTGCCATGTAGTTGCTGAGAATTGAGTGTGCATCCTGCTGAAGGGCTCCTACTGCTCATAGCCACCAAGCCATCTTCCACCAATCCTTAACACATGAAAATTAGATCCACAAGCAAAAGGTGCTATAGTTCATTAAAATAGCCAGACATGAAACAAGAGAATACCAAGAAGATTCAACAACAATTTGAAACAAAAGAACAAATTAACAAACAATTAGAGTAAATTACTCTTAGTTGTTTTTATTTTTTGTTTGTTTGTTGTTTGTTTGTTTTATGGTCTCAGCAAACAGAACCTGTCTAATATGTTGTTTGCTTTAAGAGGAATACCTAAGTGCAAATGATTTGAAAAAAAAAAAAAGAAAACAGAAAGGAATTCTGGCAGAAATATAACATGTAAATTTGATCAAAAGAGGTGTACATTGCAATCAGTTATTTGAGAATTTACTGAGAAAATATAACAAGTGCTATAAGAAAAATCAGAAATATCCATACACATTTTTTACACATAAAAATACTGGAGGTATAAACATTTATATAAGAAAGAACACAAAATATATAAATAAAAATGTGTCCTAAAATTTCATTATGAAAAGTAAAAAGTTGGGAGGGGCGGTAGAGTGTAGATGGCAGCTAAGAGCTCAGAGGTTGAGAGCACTTGCTTGCTCCTCCTGAGGACTCAGGTTCACTTCCCAGTATCTAAGTTAGGTCACTCACAACTGCCCCTAACTCCAGTTTCTGAGGATTTGATATACCTGGTCTCCTTGGACACTGCACTCATTTAGCACATAGAGTTGCGCACACACACACACACACACACACACACACACACACACATACACTGTAATCACTTCTAAAACCGAAGCTTTGAAATTATATATTTCCCAGATTTTATAAAATCTTTTGTGAATGAAGTAAATATAGAGGCCATATAATACTCTTAATTTATAATATGCTTAATAAAGAAGTTTCATGTATTCTAAACAAATATCGTAGTATCACCTTTAAAAAAAACTAATCACTTGTAAAATGTGGCCATATAAATGCTGCAAAAGTCAAATAAATTAATAAACACTGAACCTGAACATGATATGTTGTTATAAAACAAGTAGAACATTAATTATTTGGAAGTAAACAATGTGTGGCTCATTAACATGGATCAAGAGATTACTGAGTATTTACAGAGAAGTATAAATGACAATGCTTCAGTAAACATTTGATAGATCTTTGTGTTCATAAACCTTGTGGCTTCAAATCAGGGCTTGGGATGTGTTTTCAATCGGTGGAGAGGAATAAACACTAAGAAAATTGACCTGTAATATATATGAGAAAACACTATCAAGAATAGACTAACCATGGGGAATAAATGGATGTAAAGAACATCCAAATGTGTATTAATGGAGTAAGAAAATGTACCACTCTGTAGCCCAAAGGCATGAGCAAAGATGTCACTTCTTTAACTGCTTGTCAGCTGTAGGTCTAATCATTTTGAAGATAGTCTGAAGACAGAAGAAAATCACAAGTGAAAAGACAAATCATTCTTTAAAGCACTTGGCATGCAGGTCATTAATGCAGAGCCATATAAGAAAAGAACTCAGGTGAGTCAGAAGGCAGACAGAGCAACTTATGAAAAACAGACATAGCTTTATTGTTCTTAGTTTAGTTAGAGTAAGCAGGTTTAGGGTTGGCCAGCTTTAATAATTTCAGCAAGTAGGCAACTCTGGGGTAGAGGAACCATCCCCAGATGTCTTGACTCCATAGTATGACCCTTACTGATGGTGAGGCTATATGAGAGCTCTAAATATTTTTTTTTTTTGCACTTATGAAAGACACACTCCTGGGATGGTTGTTTTCTATTGCTGGCAAACAGCAAGCCTTAAGGGGAATTGTCTCTCCAGGGTCAGCAAAGGCCCTAGATTGTAAAGTGTTTTAGCTACAGAAAATGAACAGTAGTGATTAATTCAGAGGCAATCCTAGTAGGTGGTTATAATTAGGGTTCTTCCAGTGTCAAGAACACTTGCTGTTCTTTTCAAGTCTCTTCAGAAGCATGGCAGATGGTCTCATGCATTTTTATATTCCTAGGTAAGAAAAACAACATATTAACCAAGCTGCAAGTGCTGTCATCTGACATAGCTGAAGAGGTTCCTCTTCTGAGTTCCTGTCCCTTCATATGGGACCCTTCGGTTAATGGCTGACTTCCGTACAGCAATGTTTTGAAGCCTTTGTGTTCTATTTTTTTGGACAGAAAAATTTGTTGCTGCAAGATGCTTTACAGCATTCTTAGCCTCAGCTCCACCATGCAGTTAACATGCACATTCACTCCTAGCAACACATCACCCCAAAACAAAAACTCTTAAAACCATCTTCAGTCCTGACAATATTCCTACATTTCCCCAAGTGTTTCAGAATGTTACTAATATCCTTGAGTAAATGCAGAAACCTTTAACTAGGGGGCACTGCCACACATGCACTGGTATAAATTTATTTTCATGGATGCGGGCCTATTTCAAATAAATGCATTTGGTCCTAGATTTTTGTCTAAGGACAATGGTTATAACCTTTTATCAAAAAGCCTTATTTGTCTATACTTTAGCCTATGAACTATAAACACAATTGATTTAAAAAAAAACCTTATCATCAATGAACTTTGCAATATTGACCTTGCTACTGCTTGTACAGGTTAATTTTCATCAGTTTGATAAAAACTAGAGTCCTCTAGGAAAATAGATTATTAGTTGAGGACTTGCCTTCATTTGTATTGTGAGCATGTCTGTAGGAGCATTTGGTTCTTTTTTAAATTAATGATTGACAGGAGAGGGCACAGTCTACTGTGGGAACTGATATATGACTGATGCATCTGCAAAATTCTAGGTTCCCATTGTAGTTGAGGCTATATCTTCACCAGGGGCTTCCTGGACTTCTTTTAGGAGACTCCAGAGCCATTTAGGAAAACAAGCAGAACAAGGCATGAAAACAACCAATAGAACACCATTGTGGCCTCCCTGCATCTGTGTCTCCCTCCAGTTTCTTGCCTGCCTCAGGTTCTTGTCTTAGCTTCCAGTGATGATAGACAGTAAACTAAAGTAGACCCTTTCCTTTCCAAGCTTCACCTCATCGTGCTGTTTATCACTATAACTGTAGCATAGCTAGAGATAGTTGGTAATTGACTGTGGAATTCCTGTGATGAATTCAACCAAACTGTTTGTTTTTTAGTATTGTGGAAGAATATTGGAGCTTTGAGCTATAAAAAGACAATGAATATTCAGTATAACTGCTATGAACGCTTGGAGCATAGGAATATTGACAGAAGTGCAGACAATGGAGGTCTTGCTTCTGACATCTCAGAAGGAAGGAAAGACTCTCTCAGGGCTATTCATGTGCTACTATAGATTAAGTAACTGTAGATGCTTATCTGGTGTTGACGAACCAAGTGTGACACAGTAGAACAACATCATTGCAGCAAAATATTGCGGGAAGTATCTTCTGCTGATCAGCACTCAGATGCTGTGGTTGAGACGGAGCCAAAATTACATCTCAAGTTGGCTGATGGAGATGGTAAGGTATAATGCGTCAGAGAGTCTCCCGTGTGATTTGGCAGGTTAACAGCTGAAGGACTGAAGTGTTCTTAGTGAGAAGGTGAGGATTGTCACAAGCCAGTAATGACAGGTAACCTCATTTTCAGTGAAGACCCAAGCATAATGGAGATGCCAGGACTGTGTGGTGAGGAGCAAAACCAGCAGTAAGTGTGGAAGGCATCCAACCTGAGCCTACAAAGACAAGCTGTGATGTTTTGGATGAAAGAACTGGAGGAGTGGAGCTACCCTAATCTTTTAGAAACCATGACATTGTCAATGAGTCCCGGTTATCAGATATTGAGTTACTACAAGATTTGAAAGTGCACTACTGGAATTTGAATTAAGTATGACATTTTATTGTAAGAAAATATTTTTCATACAGTATGTTTTGATAATGCTCCCTGAAACTCCTCCCTAGCCACACACATTGTTTTTATACCCTGGTTCTTCCTTCTTGGAAAAAAAGAAGGTATATAACCTGCTTTGAACTTCACAGGACTTCATTGCTTAGAGACCTGGATTATTTGGAAGAAAGATTAAATTTTAAACCACTGACAATTTTAAAGATTGTGGCACTTTAAAAAGTTATAGTGATATATGTTATGATAATAAGGTGAGCTCTTGGAAATAAAACCAAAAGGGATAGGGTATACTTTAATACTGGTGTGTGTGTGTGTGTGTGTGTGTGTGTGTGTGTGTGTGTGTGTAACTGGCAAGTGATGGATTATGCTGGTTAGATTTTGCCAACTTGATAAAAAACTGTAGTGTTCTGGAAAAAGGCAACCACAACTGAAGAATTGCCTCTATTAGAGTCACCTCTGGGGATGTTTGTGTGGACATTTTCTCAATTAATGATTGATGTAGGACAACAAGCCCAGTAGAGGTAGTGCCAGTGGTTCTGGCTGGGACCATGCACTCTTTTCTTCCAGAACTTCTTTTAATCATGGTGTTTCCCACAGCAACAGAAAAAAAAAAAAAAAACAGGAAGACACATGTGCAATCAAGTGGGTGCACAGGTGCATGTATATACACACACATACACACACAGAGATTGAACATAGTACACAAAATGAGGCAAAAATCCATGAAAAAAAATGAGTCATTAACCAAATTCTTCTCTCATATGGAACAAAATATTTAATGCTTATGAAGGAAAGTGGAAATGTCCCACAAGTCAGAAGAAGAGCAAGTATGCTTAGAATAAAAGAACAAAAATAACACAAACAAACAAAACTTTCTATAACAGGTACAGGAAAGGGGTCAAAATAACATAGATCATTAACTATTTCTTATGGCTGGGAGAGAAAAGATGATACAGGGATCTCACCAACAAAAGAGTAATTAGTAGCTGGTCAGGATGAGATTAAACAAGGGTAAGGGAATGCCTCACTCACTGTCAAGGTCAGCAGTAGAAAACAAACTCACCTTGGCTGTTGCTAATGTTCCTCCCCCTCCCCCTCCTCTCTCCTCCCCTCCCCTCCCCCTCCTCCTCCTCCTTCTTTTTAAATTCTGAGCAGTTCATTCTTAAGTCATTACAGTGTTTAACCAACTGGACATAAAAGATAGTAACAGTAAACATTAGGAGGCATATTCCTGTTCTGAAAGGAGATACCCTATATACACAGAAAAAGGAAGCAAATATTATGATATTCAAAGTAACTGTTGAAACTTCAGACATGACATATTTACAAGAAAATGTGCTTTAAAATAATTAATTTCCATTAGTTTACAAAAGAATTGAGATAAATATTAAGAGGTCCTTGTAACCTCAAGAATATATTCCTATGCTTTTGAATAATTGTAATTATATCAAAGTCTCAAAATAGAGGGACTAATATTTTACCACTATGAAATATATCAAATTTCCAATAACAAAATTTGATAAAAATGAATTTGCATTGTGGAGGATGTACCAAAGAAAACAGCGCCAGGCTCATCAATACTGCCAAGAGTCAGTACCAGAGTCCCGAGGGATGTGCAGGAAGAAGAAACTTCTCAGAGAGCCTGGATAATGAATGCAGCAGCAGTCGGGTGATAACTTCTTAACAACGTTGTTGTCCTATGGTTTTCTGATACAGGTGCACAAGAGAACACTACATATACCTCTAACATATTAGCTAATGAATACAAAAGGCAAGTGGTACAATTTGTTCTGGGAAACTGAATAGCACATCTTAACCCTAGACTACTGTAGCAAATCTTTCACCCTCCAAACGTAGTAGTCTTTTGTTTTGTTTTGTTTGGTTTGGTTTTTTTTGTTTGTTTGTTTGTTTTTTTTTTTTTTTTTTTTTGGTTTTTCAAGACAGGGTTTCTCTGTATAGTCCTGGTTATCCTGGAACTCACTCTGTAGACCAGGCTGACCTCGAACTCAGAAATCCACCTGCCTCTGCCTCCCGAGTGCTGGGATTAAAGGAGCGCGCCACCACGCCCGGCCCAAATGTAGTCTTATGACACTAAAATGCAAAACTCTTTTTTTTTTTGCATATTTTAATTTTATTGATATCTATTTGTTCACTTTTCCTATTTCTTTTTTTTTTCAACTTTTATTAGATATTTTCTTCATTTACATTTCAAGTGTTATCCAGAAAGTTCCCTGTATCCTCCCCCCTCCCGGCCCTGCTCCCCTACCCACCGGCTCCCACCCCTTGGCCCCGGCGTTCCCCTGTATTGGGGCATATAAAGTCTGCATAACCAAGGGGCCTCTCTTCCCANAGTAACTTGTATCTTGGGTAGTCTAGGTTTCTGGGTTAATATCCACATATCAGTGGGTACATGTTATGTGAGTTCTTTTGTGAATGGGTTACTTCACTCAGGATGATGGCCTCCAGATCCATCCATTTGCCTAGGAATTTCATATATTTATTGTTTTTAATAGCTGAGTAGTACTCCATTGTGTAAATATACCAAATTTCTTAATACCCACAACTCAACACAAGTCTGAGACTGGAAATATCAAGCAGCACTCTGGGGAAAGCAAACACATAAGATGTAGCCACAAAAAAAGTATTTTCTTTGCATGCTTAGGTGGTAAAAATGTGTGTGTGACTTATTTTTTTTAGTGACTTTGAAATTTGTTGCCTTAGCTCCTTATGTTTGGATGATGCATAGTTTTGTAAAAATGTAGAAAATTTAAGAGTAAAAATTTACATCGCTGTTTGAGGTTTTCAAAATGCTAGCACCTGCCTCCAGTGAAATTATCCTACCGAGTACAAATACTTGGTATAAAACATATTCCTTATTACAGCTCAGGATCTGTTTTCTTTTCAAACAACAGTACTGTATTATTTTCCTTTGTCAATGCTTTACTGATTAAATGTTGCTGTAAAATGAGATAGTTTATAAATTCAATTTCTCTGTATTGGGATCTCATTTCATACTCTTCTGAGTCATAAAATAGCTCAGTGGTATTTTTTTTTTCTGATATGGAAAATATCAGAATCACTGTCAAAATATCTCTTGCACTTAGAACTTCATTTTTAAAGAAATGAAAGAATCCATTCTGAGACAATGATTGCTTCCTTGATCACGAACAATGCCACTGAATCCTCCTATGCCTTTGTTTATTTCTTACTAAATAAACTTTTCCTAAATAAATATGGTTTCTGATGAATAGTTGTATGATTTTTAAGTACTTTGCTTTTATTTATATTTAGTCTCCATCTGTTGTTCTGTAATCCACGTATGCCATAGCTTGGAGTGAGGAACTAATTCTACTGCAGTTCTAAGAAAAAAAATATTCTTCACTTTTTTTATTCTAATTTCTCCAAATGTTCTCTCATTTTGCTTTCTACTACCATAAAGTTTTTATTTTTGTTTTTGAAAACTTTGAGCTATCTTTTCATAGATTACTCTTCTATTCAAAGGTGTAAACCTGGGACCTAGAAATATGTTATTAAGATGAACTTTTTAACAAATGTGGTTAATATTAATGTGAACCAAATATTTCAGATCCTTTTATTTCTAGCAAAAACTTGTATATAAAACTCTACCATGTTTTCATTCTTAAATAGTGTTCACCTTATCATAATTCTTTCTGCTTTTCATTTAATGTATATGTGTGTTTTGCCCACTTAAAGGTTTATGCACTACGGAGACCATAAAAGGGTGTTGAATCTGCTGGCATTGAAGTTACAGGTGCTTGTGTTACCTGTGGGTGCTGTAAACCCAACTCAAGTCCTCTAGAAAATCAACCAGTGCTCCTAACCATTGAGAAAACTCTACTTCCCCTCAGTTCTTACAATCTTAAATAACCAGTTCTAGTCTTCAACATAAATATTGTAAAAATATATACAGAAAATTCTGTGTTCCTAAGAGTCTCTAAGCAGAATAAACTTTTCACTTCTAGTTACTATTTTCACTTACTTTTGTTATTTCAAAACTTAGTGGATTCTGAGTTCTCCACTATTGCTCATTTACAATACTTCATTTGTCACATAAGTATTTTGCTGAGGAATCTTGGTATACTAAACTCGAGAATTTGTAAGCAAATGAGAGAAAATATTCAATAAATGCAGTTCTGTAAAAGAGGAATTTTGAAATCAAAATTGGAATTATGTTATTAAGATTTTGTTTTTGTGTAAACAATAATGTTTTGTTGTTGCCGTACTCAAGCTATGTGCATTCCAACCTACAGGTGTGGTGCCTACAAAAGGATTTTGAACAATTCAATTAAGGTAGCACTGCCCTACCAAAAAGGACTAGAAAACAGAAAAGACTGTGTAGATCAGTTATTAACTCATTCCTAGGGAGCTAGGTATTTAAATGTTCTTAGCTTGGCAATGCTTCACTAAAATAAAATGCTGTGATAAATGATTGAGGTCACCCCTGAATGCTAGAGAGCAACATTCATTCTGCCTATTGCCCTGTTTATAAATATCTTAATATTCTTCATCAAATTGGCATGATACATAACAGTGGCGTTTTTCTTCATAAGGAAGTCTGAATGATTTTACAATAAAATCATATGCATGCAGAAACATCTTACATATGAAAAGAGTATCATTGACGATTTGTAAATGTACGGATACTAGGACTAGAACAGAGGGATTCCAAACAATTACTAATTGTAGAGGCAATAGAGATAATGTACAATGAATATCAAATGTGTGTGTGTGTGTGTGTGTGTGTGTGTCTGTGTCTGTGTGTGAGTTTACTTCTACCATCTATTTTTATCTTCAAAACATGTGTGATTTTATAAGCTATTTATTTGCTAAGTGTTTTACAAAATAGCTACATTATCTAAACTCATAAATGTGTGCTCAACTAAATTCACTTATGCTATGTCATCAGGTCTAACCACTTTGAGTGAATTGGGTAGAGTACTTTCTGTTAGTATTTTATCGAAAAGTTTGAGGAGAATTGGAATTAGGTCTTCTTTGAAGGTCTGATAGAACTCTGCACTAAACCCATCTGGTCCAGGAAACAGGAGTGCTTAGGTTAGGGAGCTGGGCGGGGGGAAGTGTATAGGGGACTTTCTGAGTGGAAACTAGGAAAAGGTATAACATTTGAAATATAAATGAAGAAAATATCTAATTTAAAAAAGAGGAAAAAATGGATTATCAATATATAAAGTTTTTAAGCATAAAACACAATTTTAAATATTTTTACATGCTTCTAAACATAATGATAATGTTACTATGTCAAAATTGTAGGACTCACAGTTGTGAAATTTGGAAACTAACCAGGAGGAGGTTTTAATTTAATGATCAAAGTGTCTTATGTGCATTCAATATATTATCCATATTACAAGCATTGAACTGCAATTTGATATGAATGTCTGTAGTACATTTCCCAAAGTAATGCCAGAATTTACACTAGCACTGAAAACGTGAAGGTGTTTATGAACTACTTCTAGTGTGAAATTACTTCTTATTTTGGTTCTTTCTCTCTCTCTCTTCTCTCTCTCTCTCTCTCTCTCTCTCTCTCTCTCTCTCTCTCTCTCTCTCTCTTTCTCTCCCCAACCCCCTCTCTCTATGTGTGTTAACCAAGAATTTTTAAGTGAGATACAAGCTCTATAGATATTTCTGATAAGAGTTTTTCAATTTGGGATTCAAACAATTTATCATTTAAGATTTCTTTATATACATGTGTAGGGATATGTGAGTATATGCTGAATGTGTGTAGATACCTTCAGAAAGCAGAAAAACTGATCATATTATCTGTGAGCTGTTTCATATGGGTGCTAGGAACTAAACTCAGGCCCTTTGCAATTATGGTGTGAGCTGTTAATTGCTGAGTCATCTCTCAAGGACCTGGTTTTGAATTTTAAATTCAAATATTTCAAACATAGAAATACATTATAAAGGGGAAAATTGTAAGTGTGCATTTATCACATTTATAAAAGTAAGAATAACAAAAAATAAAATATTAAAAGAATTAAATAATAGACATATAACATCTTTTGATAAAACTGTAATTTTGGGACCTTTTAAAATACAGCTGTCAGAAAAACTTTAGGCTGCAAATCCTAGTGAAATTTATCTGATTGTAGTTGAAGAGAAGCAGGCAGCCTGCCTCAGTACTTTCTCGATGCTCACAGAACTCCCCCCTTCCCAGACCTTTTTTCCAATAGCTAACACAGGGCTCCCCTTACCTCCCTGGCCTTTCAGAGAGGACCTGATCTGGCACTGGAATATTGCTATCCCAGTTTTCAAGAGGCACTCCCTAGCGAACTCCTCCCCTACCCGCTGCCTGGGAGTAACATATGCCAGCTTGAGAATATACAAGGAACAACCTCCTTCAGCTGACCCCCCCCAAACCCACACCCATTGCTGTGTCACCTAGGCTGGCACTCTCACTGATAGATGGCTAAGCACTTCCCAGTGCAGCTGGTGCCTGTCCTTGGGAAGAGCTAAGACCAAACATCCTTAAAGAGATAAGTGTCCCACATTTGGGCCATAAGAGGAGAGTAATCAAGCTTCCACAGACAGTTGAGGCTAGTTGTAAAAACACACTAACTAATTCCTGATAGAACCATAAAGTTACTTCCCAGGTCAGAGAAGTCCCCCCTCCCAGTTGCTTCCTGCCTGAACAAATGATATCTTGTTTAAAGATGACTTCCCTTGTCACCTCCCCTGTTACCCTAAAATCCAAAGAATTCCTATGCTTGTATAAAAATTCCAAACCCCTGGACACTGGGTCACACTTCTGTCCTGTGCAGTATGAAGGCCTGTTACCGAGTCTGACTCGAATAAATAAAAGACTCTCTTCTTTCAGTAGTTCTAAGAATTCTCCTGTGGCTCCTGCGATGACCTGGACACAACAGTGACATCAAAAGTTTAAAGAATTTATCATGTTATCTAGAAATTACACTGAACTGCTAGGGAACCGTGTATATAAAGATGCTCACCCTTGATTTCCAAAGAAAGAGAAAACAATTAGGTGCACTACAATAGTGTGTAATGTAATCTCCTTGAAATTAAGAAGTAATCTACAAAACCACGGATTGTCTGGTAGGCCGGTTAGGACCGTGTCTCTTCTACTCAGACACTAGCAGTTAGCACAGATGTTTGTTACTTTCTGAAGAATCTACAGAGCAGGTTGGAGGTTTCCAAAAGAGATATACTGGACATATCTCCCAAACAATTGCTTCTAGCAAATGAACTGTGAGTAAGATCTGATCTGTCAGTAAGCTTCTGATGCTTCACGTTACATCTTTGAAGTTCCACCCTTCTCTTAAGACTCAACTTCATATGATGCTGCTGCTGATATATTTCCTTGCATTCCTCCTAACAGCAAGATCAATTTTTCTTGCCTTGGTATTTATTCACCATCTTCTAGCTTTCCAGGCCTTCTTTTCATCTTGCCTTTAGCAGAAAATCTGGTCTGATGGATTCTGTCACAGGATATTTTCTCTGCACACATTCCCTATTCAAGCTGTGTCTCTTTGTGCATAAACCAATTACATGCTAGAACAAGTTGTGGTACAGTATGAAAAAAGAAATCTCCAGCTTACCTATGTTCTCAATTGTTTTTGCACAAGTATAAAAAGCAAATATTTCATACCAGGGTACAGTTATTTTATTTTGTGATTCTTTTGTAACATTTGTAGTGAGTTTAGACATTCTTTAACTAATGAAACATATAAACTTAATATAAATACTAGAACAGATGTCAATATTAAAGATAACTCTCAGGAAATCAATGCCTTTACTAAATGAGACTATCAATTAATATGAATTTAATTTAAATTAAATGTTTGTTGTTACAAAAAGAGAAGTGATAATCCGTTATTACTGCTATTCATGTGAAAAGGTTTGATTTAAAAAAATAAGGAATTGAAATAATAATTATTCCTCAACTTAATCCAATCCAGAAAAACATTCAACAACCTTATAGTATAAATTATCACTCTACTCCTTCAAAATCACCAAATTTCTTTTTCTCTCTCTGACCCTATTATCTATAGAGATTACCACCCTTATATTTTGATAGCTATATTCTTATAATAATTTTTAATAGGAAAAATCAGTAAATAGAGCTGGAAAAAATATCAACTACCCCAAGTAATAACACAAAAACAGTGATAGTCATTTTTTTCTCCCTTGATGACATAAATATAGGACAGATTAGACCAGATAAAATAGATAAAGGCAGATTTCTTAGGAGGCAGCTTTTGGGTGGGGTCATTAATCTCATAGAGAGAGGTCAGTGAAGTCACTCAATCAGGCTACACTAAGGGGATTTCATAGAGCCTAGTGGAGGAATGATGACATGCCAACTAGGAGCAGGAATAGTACCAAAACAGAGTGAAAAAAAAAAAAAGAAACAAAACAAAACAACCAAAAAAACTGAGCCTCCGGGCCGGTACACTTGAGTGGGCTGCTAGAAACAAGGAGATGAGAAGTGATAACATGTTGGCCAAGTTTTTCTCTTCAAGTGGGGTTGGGGGAAGGAGTGCAAAAGGGGTTTCCCAGTTTGTGCAGTGGATGAGCAGGAGTTTCAGCCTAACAAGTGAAGTAAAAATAGCTTAAAGAAATTGAGATATTGTGTGTCACAACAGGTTCATCAATAGTTTAAAGAATTTATCATGTTATCTAGAAATTACACTGAACTGCTAGGAAACTGTGTATATAAAGATGCCCACCCTTGATTTCAAAAGAAAGAGAAAACAATTAGGTGCACTACAATAGTATGTAATGTAATCTCCTTGAAATTAAGAAGTAATCTACAAAACCACGGATTGTCTGGTAGGCCAGTTAGGACAGTGTCTCTTCTACTCAGACACTAGCAGCTAATCTACTTTTTAATAGAGATATTGTTTGGGGGTTAGTATGCACGTATTAGTGAGTATACACCATGTGTGTTCTTTTGTGTCTGGGTTACCTCACTCATGTGATATTTTCTAGTTCGATCCATTTGCCTGCGAATTTCATTAAGTCATTGATTTTAAATGCTTCATAGTGCTCCGTTGTGTAAATGTGCCATACTGTCTGTATCCATTCTTCTGTTGACAGACATCTGGGTTTTTCCCAGCTCTGGCTGTTATAAATAAGGCTGCTATGGACATAGTGGAGCATGTGTCCTTGTGATATAGTGGGGCATCTTTTGGGTATATGCTCAGGAGGGGTATATCTAGGTCTTCAGGTAGAACTATTTCCAATATTCTCAGGAACCACCAGACTCATTTCCAATGTGGTTTTACTAGCTTGCAGTCCTACCAGCAATGGAGGAGTGTTCCTCTTTCTCCACATCCTCTCCAACATCTCATGTCACCTGCATTTTTGATCTTACCCATTCTGAATGGTGTGAGCTGGAATCTCAGGGTCATTTTGAATTGTATTTACCTGATGACTAAGGATGTTGGACATTTCTTTAAGTGTTTCTCAGCCATTTGAAATTCCTTCGTTGAGAATTTTCTATTTAGCTCTATACTCTACTTTTTAATAGAGTTATTCAGTTCTCTGGAGTCTGCCTTCTTGAGATCTATGTATATTTTTGATATTAGCCCTCTATTGAATGTTGGGTTGTTAAATATCTTTTCCCAATCTGTGGGTTGCCATTTTGTCCTATTGACAGTTTCCCTTGCCTAACAGAAAGTTTTCAATTTTATGAGGTCCCATTTGTCAATTCTTTATCTTAAAGCATAAGCCATTGGTGATCTATTCAAGAAGTTTTCCCCTGTGCCCAAGTATTCAAGGCTCTTCTCCACTTTCTCTCCTATTAGATTTAGTGTATCTCGTTTTATGTGGAAGTTCTTGATCCACTTGTACTTGAGCTTTATGCAGGGAGATAGGTATGGTTCAATTTACATTCTTCTACATGCAGACCACTAGTTGAACCAACACCACTTGTTGAAAATGCTTTTTTTCTACTGAATAATCCCCCCAAAAGCTCACAATGCCTATGATACAACCTACATACCATATAGAGCATAGAAGGAAGAATGACCAGAGGGTGGATCCTTCAGTCCTGTATTGAGTGGGGAAACAGGATGATTGTGGGAGATGGGAGGAGAGAGGTACAAGAGAGGGAGAAAGGAGGAGGAGGAAATAAGGGTGGCAGTATCTGAATCTGGAAGAGACATGAGAGAGGTACAGAGGGTCAGGAATTCAAATAAAAATAGGTAGCAGGAGGGATGAGGAGCTGGGGAAAACCACTGAAGAGTCCCAGACTCCAGAGAAATGTGAGGCTTCCAGAACCCAATGGAATTGACCTGAGCCTTAATACACAGAAAAGGTGGAAATAGAAATTGTGGAGACCACCTCCAGTAGATAGGCACGACCCCTGGTCAAGAGAAGGGGCCAATCTCACATCTCAATTTTTTTTTTTAAATCCAGAAATGTCCCTGCCTAAAGGAAGAACAGGGACAAAAAATGAAACAGAGGAACAGCCACACCTGGGGATACATCATATCTGCAGACACCAAACCCAACACTGTTGCTGTGGTCAAGAGGCACTTGTGGACAGGAAACAAGTGTGGCAGTTCCTCGGAAGGTCCAGACAACAATTGACCAATGCAGCTGCAGATGCTTGAAGCCAACTACCAGACTGAACTCAGAGAACCTGGTGGGTAAACTGGCAGAAGGATTGCATCCCCATTGGAAGAACAACATAGGCTGGCTTGACCACCCAGTTATCCCAGAGACTAGACCACGAACCAAGGAGTGTACCTAGAGGGATCCATATGTAGCAGAAGATGGCCTTACCCGACAGCAACAGGAGAAGAGAGCCTTGGTCCTGTGGAGGTTTGATACAACAGAGTAAGGAGATTCTGGAACAGTAGGGCGGGGAAGTGTTGGTGGGTTGGGGGAGCACTCTCATATAGGCAAAAGGTAGGGGGGAGGGCAGATATAGGATAGAGGGGTGGTGAGGGGGTAACTGGGAAGTAGGATAACCTAAGATGGGGGATATTGCAAAGCTGAGCATCACCGATTGTCCACCTACCTTTTATTCTATGAGTTTGGGGGAGATCACAAGTACCCTCCAGCCTCAACAGAAATAGCAGTCTAGGTTCTTATGGAACATGGTACTGAGGGCAGATTTCAGACTGAATGCAGTCACTAGGCAGGCGGCTAGTGACTTATAGCAAGCAAGAAAAGCAAAAGAAGCTCCTGGCTTGTGTGTCGGCCTCGATGCTGGTGTGCCCAGAGCACTAGCAGCAAGCAGCTCAGGGAAAGCAGAAAGCAGTCTTGATGTGGTCCTCAGTTGGTGTTTTCACAGGTGGGAAACAATGGAGTCTGGGATGGTTGCTGTGGTTCCCAGTCATCTGTGTACCCAGATGCCACTGGCTTACTGGTGGGAGTTGGGAACGGGATCCCAGGTCCATGCTTCCCCTAAGGGAATCCAAGCACCAGATAGAAGTGAGGAGTTAGACCCCAGGGCAGGGGCGAAACCCGGTTTGGTTCCAAATGACTCCTGAGAGTACAGAGGGTCTGGAAGAGAGAAGGAGATTTAGACCCAGTTCTTTCCTATGAAGGCCTCCCACTTGACAATTCTCAATGAAGAGATGTTCCTTGCTAGTCCAAACTGCTTTTATTTCATGGTGGATGAGAATGCATACCCGTTATTAAGAGTTACTCATTGGCTGAACACTCAGGGCCTGTCTAGATACCTCCTTAGCATAGAAAACTCAAGATTTCATGCTACATGACTGATTGTCAGGGCCCTCTCAGTAGCGTTTCCTGGTTTTGCATGCCAGAGCAGATAAAATAAGTCATGGAGTGGCCCTACTACTACCTATCATTCTCAATTCTGATATTTATGTGATTTGAACTCATCTAACCTGTTCTTCTGTCTGGTAGCACATTCCACTTTCACCACAAGGAGCCTGAATCCTGCTAGGCACAGGAGCCTCTATCTTTCCATATATCCCCTTCTTTTCTCCCTCTCCTAGGGTTGATACTTTTAGGAAATGGTCATGCTTTCTTTAGAACCATCTTTTACACAGAATTCCATGTGTTCTGTATAAATGTAAACGGTGCAAGACTGTATAAAAGGCTAAGAACTCATAAAATTGGAATGTCTTCTAGATAAAAGTAAGAGTGCTTCAGGCATATTTCTCCCACAGTGAAAATCCCTAAAAGAGTAGGAGCTGGCGCTAGATACAACAAACCACCACATGCTTTGTTCTCTAGTTCCTGTATTTCAGAGATCTTTTTTCATGCCTTCTGCAAGGTCATTGCTCCAGTACTCTCAAATCTAGTTACATGATTTATGAATCTTCTTCTATATTTTAGTAACATTTCCTGCTAAAACTTAATCCCCATTTCATGTGACAAATGAAGAGGTGCTCTTCTATTTCTCAACCCAGAGAACTATTCTGAAGAACAAACCTAGTCCTGATGCAGCACTTGAGGGCTGAGGCTGGAGGTTTGGGAGGGGTGGAGGACAGCCTGGGCAGCACAGAGTCAGGCCTGTTGAGGACTGAGATTAAATCCTAACAAACATAAATGAAAGAAAGCCCCGAGAATGGCAGTGCTTGGAGAGAGTGAAGGAATTCTCTGTTCCTCTAACACTGTGCTCTCAGGATCACGCATGTTACTCAGTCCATGCAAATGGAGATCAGTAAAGAGCTCCATAAATATCCCCTGTCTTCTTTCTTGAATGGCTATGAGTTTCCTCAGCACTCACCTGCCTTTTAGGGAAAGTGGAGGACCCAGAAAACTTCAGAAATGAGGACTTCACTTCCTCTGGTAAGCAGCTCCACAGTGGACTAGCTTGCTCCCCTGTTTAATCATTTTACGTTATGGATTATTTTCTGTCAAGTCAAAAGAGGACATTTTAAGACATGCTAAAAAATGATTTTGCAGACATTCGTAATTTCTCTTTTCAAAATCTTGATGACAAAGATCAATGAGAATCTATTGTTCAAGGAACCGTTCAGGTTTTCCCCACCAGCCATATCCATCAGCTTCAGAAGTGCCTAAAACTGGCCAGATTCAGTAGAGCCTTGCCCTCTTAAGAGCAGGTAAACAGTTAAAAGCTACTGAAGAATCACTCGCAGATAAGCCAAACTTAAAAGAGGACTTTCACATAATTCCAGTTACCTGGAGGTTTCAGATGTGATGGATCCACATGTCATTCATAATCACTGGGTACCATTTTTCTTTATTCTACTCTTTCAACTGCCCATTCTCTCTTTCTTCTCAATAAACTCACTAACCTCAACATTGTTAAAAGATTATGAAATCAATAATTAATTCCAAGTTTAATATCTCTCTGCATTGTCAAAGTTTTTAACCAGCCAACTAAATTTTCACATCCCATCTCAAAGCCAAAACAAACAAACAAACAAACAGATAAACAAACAAACCCCCAAAAGAAAACAATCCACCACACTCCTCAATTTTATACACTGCTTCTTTGTTTCTAATGCAGTTCTGATTTCTCCCCAAAAGGCCAAACATTTCTGTTTTTAACTCCTCTGAGTTAGTGTGGAAAGGCAGATCAGCAAAGAAACAGAATACAACATATCCCAGACATCATTATCTTACCCTTTCCCCCCCCCCCATTAAAATGGAATTGTTTCAATGAATTCAAACAGACATTATCGTTTTGCTGTCTGACATATTGTGAATAGACCCCAGCCAAGGCTTCTTTACTATAGTCAAAAACAAGAAAAATTGACTTCATGCCTGGATGTTTTTCCCATTAAAATAGCTATTTACTTTTTCTTGTTTTTACAAAAAACTGCTTGTGCAAGTACTTTAGGCAATTTCCCAATGTTTCTTAAATTTAATTAGATTTTAAAAACACCCAGAATAGCAACACTCCAGGAGATAATTTGAATTTAGGACACATTTTGAAACAACTCCTGCCCTAAACCTTCCTGCTTAAAATGTAAAATGACCTAATAACTGGTGTATAATAATATCACTCATACTGTAAAGCTTCTTGTCATGAGTTGCCACTCATAGCCTCACCATTCCATGGTACCCAAAGAGCTCAAGATTTCCCTGGGATAACTTGATGGGAAAAACTTGTTATTATATGGGATATAGAAGTAATATAAGTGAGTGGGCCATGTAGGGTGACCTAGGATAAAACAGACAGCACATCTCTGATGCTGAAGGTATGTGTAATAAATAAAAGGACTACAAACTCAGGGAAAAAAATAGAACTGTGGGCTTTGAAAGATATAGTCACCTTATATTTATGTATGTGTAATCATAGGTGTCTGTGTAAATTTATGTCCTGTGTGTGAGTACCCACAGAGGTCAGAAGAGGATGTCAGATCTTTCAAAGCTGAAATTACAGGTGATTTTGAGCCACCTAATGTGTATGGTGGAATGTAAGCTTGACTCTGGAAGAGCCGTGAGCACGTTTCTCTGATGAGCCATCTTTCTAGTCCCAGACTGTGTATTTTTCTTTTTAAGAGAAGCAGAAATTCTCTAGGTAAAGCTCTGTTTTTCCAACATTTGCTGTGCTTTCTAAATGTGAATATTAAAACTATATTAACATATAATGTTATCACTGTCAAAAACCAACCAAGACAAGAGGTTTGTGGATTAGTGATATAACATTTGCCTATCCTGCTTTATAAAGTCCTGAGTTTGACCCACAACACTTTTAATACAAAGTTAGGTAAATAAGAGAGCAACACTTACATCTAACTTTATTTTGGAAAATACATGATAGAAAGACAAAAGAAAAAGGGAAGAAAGTTTAATGAGAGAGAGAAAGAGAGAGAGAGAGAGAAAGAGGAGAGAGGAGAGAGAGATTGAATTTGAGTGATGAATACTATTGGGAAGATCATCAAGAAAAGAAATAAAATAACTCAAATAATTTTGGAAAATTCCATAAACAGACCGGGTTCATTAGACCCTTGCCTCCGGATCCATCCTATATACAGACACCAAACCCAGACACTATTGAGGATGCCAAGAAGTGCATGCTTACAGGAGCCTGATAAAGCTGTTTTCTGAGAGGCTCTGCTAGAGCCTGACAAAACCAGATGTGGATGCTTGTAGCCAACCACTGTAAATAGTAAAGACTAGGGAAAGTCACTCTCAGATAAGCAGGTTAGCCAAACTAGGAAGAAGGCTTTCAGGTAATTCCAGCTATAGGTGGGGTGAGTGGTGGAGGGGAAGCAAAAACCAGGCAGACTGCCTTGAGGACACAAAACCAGCTGAACTGCCTGGAAAAGCCTTAGATCAAGTGAACCACTTGGGAGGGACAGACCCCAATCTGTTGAGCTGCCTGTATGCTATGCAGTGTGATCCAGGTTCCAAGTTTGTGAGCTGTCACCAGTTCCTGAGTGGATTTTAGAGATGCAGATGTCCTTGAGTCTTTTTTTTTTTTTTTCTTTTTTGCTCCTGCAAGTAACCTCTCACCCATATTCCCATATCTCCACTAAATCTCGTTGATTTACCATACAAGAGTTTGGTGGTAATTATTTTTTTGTCTGTCCTAGACTCCCTATCTGGGAAAAGAAGGTATGTGTGACATGTGACCTCTCCTTGGTCAGTGGGAAAATTTTAAGAATTATTAAAATGTTGTTAAAATGTTAAAATCACTTTCAGGGTTACAGTATGTTCTGAAAGTTTATACTGTAAGTGATTCTCTTATTCATTTTCATGTAAATAAGCAGAGCTTTTGACATTGGGGTATTTTATCTGTCTAATTGGAAATTCTTATATCCTGTCTTGTAGTTCAAACTGCCTTGAGCTTTAGAACTACCAGTCCAACAATAATCAGACTATTCTTAGTGTATACCCAAGCATTGTAAGCACTTTACTGAAAACATGAAACAAGTAGGGTAAGATTGGAGTTGATTGACCTTGCTTCTAAAGGCACAGCCTCATTTAGAGCTGATTATAACCATTTATGCTAGACCTTGTTCAATCACATAAGCTGATGAATCATTTCTATCTATACCAGAGAAGCACTTCTCTGATGGAAGAACTCCTACAACTGATAGAGCATACATATTGGTGGTGCAATATGGCTTAGGGACTGAGAGTGGTAGACAATATTTGACCAAACAAGGAGCTGGGAGGGTTCAAATACCTGGTTTGGGGTTATTAAAGTAGGCTGCTCAGCCTCTTCAAATGAACTGGCTGGGAGATGTTTCTTTCTGCTACCTTTTCTGGTATTGTAAAATCTAGATTGATAGAGGTACCTCTAGAGTGACCTTTTCTTACCTACGTTCAGTAGTGTTTTTTGAGCTACGAACATGAGCAGCACTAGAGGGAACAGGTTGAGGCTGCAAAGCTTATCAAATGCCTTCTTGGGCAACAGCACCAATTTCAGCACATGCTTGCTCTAGCAGCAAGTAGGGTTGTCACCCAAAGGTTTTGAAGATACATTGATTTCTATCAGGATTTGATCTCTAGAATGTCTTGAACATTGCCTAACAAGTTTATAACAGAAGAACCACAAGTTCAAACTAAATCTATTACCCTTTGACAATAACCTGAAGCTTCATAACTCCCACTTCTGAACTCCCAAAACTGGATGTTACTGGTCTGTGAATTTGAGTATTTTCTGCTTGAAATCTGAAAGGGTCCCTGAGGTCTTGGAGACCTTCTGAGGGAAATTGGCAATGGGAACCTAGACAGCTCTGCTTATCACCTGGAGTCTCAGAATATGCATGGCTTGAGACCCCACTTTCTAGTGCACTGCTTGACAACTGAAGACATAACTGTTAGGAAGGTGTCAGATCTGACCATTAGCAAGGATCTACAAATGCCTTTTCCCAGCCCCACTTCAGATTCTATTCAGGATCCTGTTTGTCCTCTGTGATACCAGTCATGACCAGAGATCAGGTCTGAAATGGTCCTCTGTTATGCCAAGGCTCTGGGAAGTATCAGGAGTCATCCTGGCAGCACCCGCCAACAACTGAGGATTAGTGGGGCAGAAGGCATTGTGAAATAATGAAAAACGTTAGGTCATCAGCAGTTTCAGAGTGTTCTCACAACTTCAAATTCACGAGTTTCTGACTCCACACTAAGTACTGTTGTGCCTGCTACTGCCAGATATTCAAGGTTTATACAGGGAATGCAATACCTGGGGTTGGCTGGTGTAGGGATATAACAATACAGTGTGGTATTTCTTCTTCTACGCATGTGCCTCTGGTGCTCACTGCTGTCAAACACTGGGAGAAACAAAAGCAAGAGAGGTCAGCATTTTTATGATTGGTATCTATGGGTGCCGTCTAGATAGAGCAGACACTCTGTGAGACATATGTGTGTCTGCCTTATCCTGATAGTGCCTCCCATAATAACTCTTT
>LR751276.1:59092-89030 GCA_902729485.2 Mus minutoides
GAGCTGAAGGGGTCTTCAACCCTATAGGTGGAAGAATAACATGAACTAACTAGTACCCCCTGAGCTCATGTCTCTAGCTGCATATATTGAAGAGGATGGCCTAGTTGGCCATCATTGGAAAGAGAGGCCCCTTGGTCATGCAGACTTTATATGCCCCAGTACAGGGGAACACCAGGGCCAAGATGTGGGAGCGGGAGGGGAGGGGAGCAGGGCCGGGAGGGGGGAGGGTATAGGGAACTTTCTGGATAACACTTGAAATGTAAACAAAGAAGTTATCTAATAAATATTGGAAAAAAAATAATTTACCTGTTTTCAACTTGACACACCAAAACAACACTTTAAATACTATACCCTTATACAGTCATAATCACCATTAAGTACTGTTTGTTATTAAGTTCCCTGTGCTTTTATTAAGAAAGACATATCATGTAGGTGGGTTACATGAACCTTGGTAAAATCTTCAAAGACCTGGTGTACTTAAGAAAATATATTGTTGTTCGTCTTCTAGGGTTGCAGACCCTTTCAGCTCCTAGGGTTCTATCTCTAGCTTCTCCAATGTGGGCCCCGTGCTCCCTCTTATGGATGACTGTGAACATCCACTTCTGTGGGAGTAAGCTATATCAGGGTCCCAGAACCCCCAGAACTCGTGTCCCTAGATCCATATGTAGCAGAAGATGGCCTAGTCGGCCATCATTGGGAGGAGAGGCCCCTTGGTATCGCAATCTTTATATGCCCCAATACAGGGGAACACCAGGGCCAAGAAGTGGGAGTGGGTGGGCAGGGGAGCAGGGAGGGGGAGGGGGGACTTTCGGGATAGCAGTTGAAATGTAAATTAAGAAAATATCTAATAAAAAAAATTGAAAAAAAAAAAAGGAAAATATATCTGGTAGTCTTTGCTGTGTAAGCCTCTCATCTGCTCAAGTGACCACACTGATATTCTTTGGTCTTTATTGTTTAAATTGTTAAAAGTATAACCTGGGACTGGAACCCAAATGAGCTTTAGGGATGACAAAATATGTATAATGTTTGAACTTAATGTATATAAGTTACTAAAATCTTTTATGTGAGTTGTCCTCTCCTTTGGGCATTATCCACAGTTAACCATGTAGGTTTGTTTGTTTGTTTCATTATTTTGTTTCTTTTACCAGAAAAGAATTTTTTTCTTTATTAATTTGTTACTGTGCCCAATAACTTCTCACTAGGGTAGTGTATTGTTTATACAACACCATTGTTGTTATTCCTTTTACACCAGTTGACTCTAGAGTATTAGGATTCCAAGAAGTCCAGGAAGAGGTCCTGACTTCCAACTCAACAAAATGTTGGGCCTCTAGACAAAATCATTCTTTCCTCTGGCACCAAAACTTCAAGGCATAAGAAGCACAGAAAGGTTTAGAAAAAGCAAGACAAATTTGGCCAGTGAGTTATTTAGGACCACAGGTAATAATGATTTGTAATATACCACTCCTACTCCTTGGTTTCTGGTCTGCAGAATACTGCCTATTGGAAAAACAGTAATATATTTTGGACACTCATTTAAAGCCTATACTTTCTAGAGAATCATGCCCCAGCCAATCGTGTACTTTAGCTGTTTCTTTTAAAACGCTATTCTACCATTCTATCAAACTAGCTGTTTCAAGATACACAAGACATGATACAACCAGTGGATTCCATGAGCATGAGCCACTCCTGATTTTTTTTATCTGCCTTTACTGGTCAGAAGCAATTCTGTGTGGAATACCACAGTGGTGGATAAGACATTCTGTAATGGTAGGTAATTTTTGTCAGAAAAATATATTCGGGAAATTCAACTATATAGCTAAAATAAGTATCTATTCCAATACGAACAAAGTCCTGTACCTTCCACAATTGAATGGGTTCAATGAAATCAACCAGTCACAGGTCATGGTTGGTTACCATGAGAAAGAGAGTAATATAAACAGTTCAGTATCAGTCTTTGCTGTTGAAACATTGGCTTTTAGATGAAGCCATACCCAAGTCATCTATAGAGAAATGGACATACACTCCATCTGTATGGGCCACTGGGCAATGACAGGTATAGCTGAAGAAAGAAGATGACTGTTCAGATAATGGTTCATCCTATCTACTTGATCATTAAACTCTTCCTCTTCTAAAGTTGCTTTTTGATGTGAAATTACATTAAATAGAATTATATTCTAGAATTGTGCCCATTCCAAGAGATATAGACACATACTCCTTCTCCAGATGTATTTCTTACCAACTTTATAATCACACTACTTCTGAATGCATGATAATCCATCCAAAACACTGCATATAACCTATGATCCCATAAACAATGATAAATGTGGCCATTTTTCCCTTCTAATCAAAACTTACTACTGAATGCAATGACTGAAATCCTCCCTATTATGACTTTGACTCCGTAGTATTCTTTACGGTTGTGTCAGTTAAAACACTTCAGCTGTCCACTTTCTCTGTGGAGTCTGCACAGCATAAAGAAGAAGCTATAAACCTGATCTTTGTTTTCTCTTCCTCATTCAGTCCATCAGAGGATACATGCCATAAGGCAATAGATGCAGATGCTTGGGAACATAAGAGATTTTAATGTGTAGGGGAATGAAAGGAATATGGACAACTTCCTAATGTAACTTGCTTGCGCTCTCAGGCCAATTGCATATATACCACTTTCACTTGATGATAGATTGTTTGCTGGACTGTACATCAAAATTTTGTCTGGGTGAATTAGAAAACAAAGACTTGGATTTTAATGAGCCACTCTGGTCAAATGGTATATTCTTGGTACATTCTCAAAGGTTCACTTTGCACTAAAGAATTATAAATGGCCAGCAGCTATCTCAAGTGGAGAACAGTTCTCTGAGATGATAGGCTTTGCCATATAATACCAAGGGTTTTTACTATAATTCATTTATCTGGGCATGGAAAATATATAAGACAGCATACTTGTCTACTACCAACACTACAAATATCATAGGGTCTACTGGAGTGTGTAGTCTAAGTGGTAGAGCATCCTGTACAGCAGCATGGACCTATTCAAGAGCCTTGTCCTGTTCAAGACCCTACTCAAAACTAACAGCTTTCTGACTCGCAGGGTATATAGGCCTAGATAACATACCCAAGCAAGCAATATGATACCTCCAAAATGTAAATATGGACATTGTGCTTATTTCATAGTAGTAGGAGTGGCCAGGCGCAGCAACTTTTCTTTCACCATAGAGGAAACATCTTTGCATACCCCATACTTTGAGACTCATAGAAATTTCCCTGAAGAAGGTCTTTGAGTTTGGTTCTATTTGTTTCCCATTCTCTAATGAGAATATGCTTTATCAACAAGTAAAAATCTTCTATTTCCTACTCACTTGGCCAGTCAATGTAATGTTATCAGTGTTGTAGAGTGCGGACATTACAATACCTTATATATAAAAAAAAAAGCAATAAAGATCCATTTTGGTCTAAGTTATAATACAAGGTTTTATAGTAAGATATCCTTGGGGCATACTGTAAAGATGTACTGCTGACATTCTAATTTAAAGAAAAATGTTTTCTTGTTCTTCCTTATGGAAAAGTATGGAGAAAAGAACATTTGTTAGGTAAATAGCAGTATATCATCCATGTTCCAAATGATATGTTAATCTGAGAAATTAAGGACACCACATCTGGTATATCAACTAAAATCAGAGTCACTACTTCATTAAATTTCCAATAGTCAAATGTTAGTTTGTCAAGCTCCCTGTGTCTTCTACATAGACCAAATAGGAGTTAAAGGCACTTACAGTGAAAACCACCATCTTGAATTATTCAAGTCCTTCATGGTGGCACTGCTTCCTCTAATCTCTCCAGAGATTCCACTTTGTTCAAAGATGCTAAAAGAAACCAATAAACATTGTTATTTTTTTCACATATGTTCAAAGGATTTGTAGACTCATCAAATTCCCTACACCACACAAAAGATGACCTAGAGGCAGTAAATGATTCTAAGTTGAATCTTACATAAGTTCTTTAAATAGTTCACTGTGTGGAGTTTTAGTGCTCTCCATGTGATCTGCAGAGTCTTTAGGGAAACAGAAGGATCTATCTAGTCAGAGAATCCTCTCCGAATATTGCCAAGCTTAGTAGAAAAACATCATACTTATAATTGTTTCTCCAGAGCTACTCCTTATCCCCAGTGAAGGGAGGAGACTATAGTAGCCCTGCCCTTGGATGTGAGTTAGCCTTGCCAAACTCTTTGGGAAAGAGTTTGACTTCATTTAAAAATAGATGGGAAATTATCTAAAAGTAATGAGGAGGAAAACGAAATGATGGGAAACCTTTTGAATGTGTTGTAATAGATGCAGAAGACATTTACTGGGAGGGGATGGTATACTCTCATAACAGCCTTTGGACCATATCTAATGGGAGCATTTTCTCCATCTTGAAGATCAATCTTTGAATTCACTTGATTCAAGGCATTTAATAGATCACAAGAGACTAACAATTTGTGGCAAGAGTTGGAAAAGGAATAAAGGAAAGAAAGCATTCTTAAATAAGAAAGGATTTCTAAATTTAGAAAAATTATCTGAATTTTGAAATTATGAACAAATCATGTCATTTTATAGTTCTAGAATAATGAGACTATTTGTTTAATTTCTTAAAACAGCTTGATGATATTGCTATTAATTTTTTATGGGAAGTCATATCTTAGGTTTTAGTATGCATGTTTAAAAATTCATTTTGCTATTAAATATAAGTATATTTAATCTGAAGTAAAATGTTTCTAGAGTCTATGATAATAAACCAAGAATATTATCTGCTTTTATTATTTTTTATTTGAAACTAAATCTTAATAATGTTTACTGGTCTTGAAGCAGCTGGACCTGGGAGAATGGAGCCTAAAATTGAGGTGAACAAAAGTTCCTTGAAATAGCCAACTTTATTCAGAGTATTAGACTATTTGTACTCCGAGGATTAAGAAAGATCACCTGAGAAAAGGTCTCATGAATTCAAGCTACATATAACCACAAAGAGACATTGCATGTAACAAAAACACATTTTCCAGAGAGGCATATAAACAAATGATAATAGCCAGTTTGAAGAAATAATATGAAGTAAACTCCTATGCACCATACCTGGGAGGAAAATGAAAGACCATTCCAAGAACAGTTTTGTGTTTTTGAAGCAACTGATGTCGCAAAAATCTTATCTTCTTTCTAGAAGTTTTCTCACAAGCACTAAGATTCCCTTTACATGACCATAATTTGTACTGTTCCAAGACACTATCATACCAAAAAGAAGTCTATCTATGTTCATTGTTTTAAATTTTGCTTTATATTGAGTTCAGCAATTAGACTTAATTAACTTCAATTCATTTGCATCAATGTAAAATGATGGCCACAGATACTCTTATATAGAGGTTTTATTCAAGCTTCATTAAATTCTGAAACTGATAAGTGTTACTGTGATACAAGGGTCAAGGCTATAAAATGTCAGTAGAACAAAAAGAAAGAAAACGAACAAAAAGAAAGAAAATGAAGCCAGAACTAGGATTGGGGAACAATGTTAATGAAAATATTTTCAAATATATTTTAATTTATTTTTATTGAGTATTTTATTTATTTAACTTTCACATGTTATCTTTTTTCCTGGTTTCTACTCCAGAAATGCCCCCTCCACCTGCTTCTGTGACGGTGCTCTCCCACCCACCAACCAATTCTTGCCTCCCCACCCTGAGTTTACCCTACACTGGGGTATGTAGCTTTCAGAGGACTTAGGGCCTCTCCTCCCATTGATGAGGAGGTATCCTCTGCTACACATGTGGCTGGGGCCATGGGATGCTTCATGTGTACTCTTTGGTTAGCTATTTAGTCCCGGGGAGCTCTGGTGGGTCTGGTTGGTTGATATTGATGTTCTTCCTATGGTATTGCACCCCCCCCCCCGCTCTTTCAGTCCTTTCTCTAACTCCTACATTGTGGATCCCATGCTCAAATCTATTTTCATATACATTTGTAGAGACATTAATTTAATTCTGTATGACTATAAACTGGGTAACCATTTATTTCAACAATAATTAAGCATTTTATATTATCTGAACAGAAATGCAATCTTACCTAAACAGCATTTGTTTGAAACCTATTAAATACTATTCCAATGAAATAGAAATAGATGTAATATGTTCACAAATGTATTTAATAGGTACAAAGAAAAACAAAATATTATTTTTTTTAAATGTGATCTCTCACTAGTAAGCAAATCTCTCAAAGTTCTCATTAAACTGGAGGCAGTGAATTAAGTAAACCTGAATAACTATTTTCAAGATGCGCAGAAAGAATGCAAGAACATTTTAAATTGAATATTTAAAGGATGAATTCAGTTCTGCTGTGACTTGATGTACCAGGGTTGATGAATACCCCTGGGTGGACCCCTCTTCTCTGAAGAGTAGGAGGGAATGAGGAAATGGGGTATAAAGGTGGGACTTGGAAGAGAGCAGGGAGGAGGTCAGTGATCAGGCTGTAAATAAAGTAATTACTGGGGAGAAATAATATTTATTGAAATATTAATATTAATATAGAAATAATATTAATATTGGGAAACAAGAATATTTTTATTGGACCAATAGCGACATGGTAGAAAAACATGTCTGGACATCCAGTTCCAAAGAGGAAAGGGGAAGAGAGGTTTTTCAGCACTGGTGTTAGCAAAAATGTTGTGAAGTACATTGGGGATATACTTAGTAATCAGTGGAATAATTTCAGCAAGCTGGCTACCTTTTGAGTCTCCTTTCTCTTCTGTAATTAGATCTGTGTTTTCTATACATGTATGGAAAGGAAGATCATGTCACGATAGAAGGTAATGGGCTTCACTCTGGTATTCTCATTCAGTGTACTTTGTGCTGATGCAGCCCTCTCCAGGACTGCTCTCTGCTATTCTCTGTCTCCTCTGGATGTTAGTTACTCCTTGTATGTCATAGATATTGCATTAGTCTCACTTTTATCCTTTCCTTAAGATCTGTTCTTCATTTTTATTAATTAATCTTATATCCAGCAAACTTGCCGCTGTAGAAGCTCTCTGGTAGATTTTTGGGACGTGTATGTATACTATCATACCATCTGCAAATAGTGATATTTTGACTTCTTCTTTTCCAATTTGTTCTTTTGTTGTCTAGTTGCTCTGGGTAGAACTTTGAGTACAATATTGAATAGATAATAAGAGAGTGAGCAGACTTGTCTTGTACCTGATTTTAGTGGGATTGCTTCAAGTTTCTCTCCATTTAGTTTGATATTGGCTGTTGGTTTGCTATATATTGCTTTTATTATGTGTAGGGATGAGCATTGAATTCCTGATCTCTCCCAGACTTTTAACATGAAGGGGTGTTGGATATTTTCTCATCTAATGAGAGGACTATGTGGTTTTTATTTTTGAGTTTGTTTATACAATGAATTAAGTTGATGGATTTCCATATACTGAACCTTCACTGCATCCTTGGGAAGAAGCATACTTGATTGTGGTGAATAGTGGTTTTGATGTGTTCTTCAATTTGTTTTGTTGGAATTTTATTGAGTATATTTTCATTGATATTCAAAAGTGAAATTGGTCTAAAGTTCTCTTTCTTTTTTTGGGTCGTTTTTGGTTTAGGTATCAGATGAATTAGAGTGTTCCTTCTGTTTCTATTTTGTGGAACAGTTTAAGGAGCATTGGTTCTTTCTCTTCTTTGATGGTATGGTAGAATTCTGAACAAAAGCCATCTGGCCTTGGGCTTTATTTATTGTTGGGAGGTTTTTAATGACTGCTGTTGGCTTAGCAGATATGCTACTGTTTAGACATTTTACCTGACCTTGGTTTAACTTTGATACAATGTCTATGTCTAGAAAATCATAAATTTCATCTAGAGTTTCCACTTTGGTTGGGTATAGGCTTTTGTAGTAAGATCTGATGATTTTTTTGAGTTTACTCAGTTTCTCTTGTTGTGCCTCCCTTTTCATTTCTGATTTTTGTTAATTTGTGTACTGTTTGTTTTAGTTATGGTTTTACTGCTGTGAACAGACACTACGACCAAGATAAATCTTATAAAGGATAAAATTTCATTAGGTTTAGAGGTTTAGTACAGTATCATCAAAGTGGGAACATGGAAGCATCCAGGCAGGCAAGGTACAGGAGGTGCTGAGAGTTCTACATATTTATCTGAAGGCAGCTAGTGAAAGACTCACTTCCCGGCATCTAGGGTAAGGGTCTTAAGGCCCATGTCCACAGTGACACACCTATTCTAACAAGGACATGCATCCTAATAGTTTTACTCCCTGGGACAAGCATACAAAACCATCACACCATCTCTGTGTCCTTTAGTTAGCTAGGCTAAAAAGGTTTATCTATCTTGTTGATTTTTTCAGTGAACCAGCTCTTGGTTTTATTGATTTTTTTTTATGTCACTCCCTTTGTTTCAAAATGGCTGATTTCCACCTTGTATTTGATTATTTCTTTCCACCTACTCCTCTTGGGTCTGTTTGCCTCTTTGTGTTCTAGAGCTTTCAGGTATGCTGTTAAGTTTCTAGAGTAGGATCTCTACAATTTCTTTATGAGGGCACTTAGTGCTATAAATTTTCCTCTTAGCACTACTTCCAGTCTGTCCCATAAGTTTAGGTACGCTGTTTCTTCATTTTCATTGAATTCTAGGAAGTCTTTAATATTTTTTACTTTATTTTTTTTCCTGAATAAGTTATCATTGAGTAGAGTGTTTTTCAGTTTCCATGAGTTGGTGTTAATTCTGTTGTTTTGTTATTATTGAAACCTGGCCATAGTCAGTGGTGATCTAATAGGATCCATGGGATTATTCCAATCCTCTTGCATCTGTTGAGGCTTGTTCTATGATCAATTATATGGTCAGTTTTTGAGAAGATTCCATGAGGTGCTGATTGTATATTCTTTTGTTTTAAGGTAAAATATTCAGTATATATTAAACAAATAAGTGGCCTTTCTTTATATAAACGGGCTGAGAAAAAATAGGGAGACAACACCCTTCACAATAGTCACAAATAATATAAAATGTATTGGTGTAACTCTAACCAAACAAATGAAAGGTGTGTATGACAAGAACTTCAAGTCTATGAAGAAAGAAAACAAAGAAGACCTCAGAAGATGGAAATATCTCCTATGCTCATGGATTGGTAGGATTAACATAGAAAAATGGTCATCATGCCAAAAGCAACCTACAGATTCAATTCAATCAAAATTCCAACACAATGTCATTTCACAGACTTACTAAGATCAATTCTCAACTTTATATGAAAAAACAAAGAATCCAGGGTCCTAAAAACAATTCTTAACAATAGAGGAACTCAAGCTTTACAATAAAAATTTCAGAATACCCATGATGCAACTCACAGACTTTATGAAGCATAAGAAGAAAGGCCTAAGTGTGTATACCTAAAACCCACTTCGAAGCAGAATAAAATAATAATGGCAGACAAATGGATGTAGAAAACATGAGCGGGGAGAGGGAAAGGAGAGGCAGGATCAGGTATGGGTCAAGACAGGAGAGATGCCCAGAGGACCTGAAGAATAAACTAAAATATGCAGCAATGAGGGGTTAGGGGACACGGGAAGCCTCTCAAAATTCCCAGAGACTTGGAATGTGTAGGTTACCAGGAAGGGGATGACCTTAGGCTAAATGTTTAATAGTGGGAAGGTGGAACCTACAGAGACTACCTGCAGTAGATAAATGGGTCCCCTATTTGAGGACCACTCACCCATCTTCAATTTTTTAACCCAGGATTGTGCCTATCTAAAGGAAATGAAGGAAGAAAAATCGAGCAGAGACTGAAAGAAAGGTGACCCAGTGACTGGCCCAACTGGGGATCCATCCCATGCATGCACACCAAACCCTGACATTTATTACTGAGGCCATATTGTGAGAGCAAACAAGAGCCTGGCATGGCTGTCCTCTGTGAGGACAACTAACTTCAACAAATACAGATAATTACAGTCAACCATTGGATTGAGGTCAGGGACCCATATGGAAGAGTTAGGGGAAGAAAAATGGAGCAGAAGGGGATTGTAACCTCATAGGAAGAACAACAGTGTTAACTAACCTGGACCTTTCAGAGCTCCTAGGGACTAAGTCAAAACCAATGAGCATACATGGATTACTTTATGGACCTGGGCACTTGTGTAGCAGAAGATTGCCTTGTATGACCTCAGTGGTGGAGAATGCACTTAATCCTGTGGAAAGTTGATACCCCATGGAAGAGAGATGCTGGTGGGTGTGAGGTGGGAGTGAGTGAGCGAGTGCATTCTCCCAGAAGCAGGATGGGGAGATGGTGAAAAACTTAGGGAGAATGGACAGGAAGGGGGGACATATTTTGGAATGTAAATATATAAAATAATTTAATTAAAAAAGGAGACAACTTGAAAAAAATTTGTTCTTCACCTCTCAAGATACCATTTCTAGTCTCATAATCTACACACTCACACATACACACACACACACACACACACACATACACACACACACACAAACACATGCTCACTCACTCACACACACAAATTCATGCATACCCATTTGTACGTCTTATCACTTAAAAAGCTGTTTGTAGCTGTGTTGTTTTCCTTTACCTGTTGATTGTTGTGCACAAAATATAGGTTCATAATTTCCACAGGTATTGAGACAGAAGATAGTCTTCATGATTACATCCCAAAGGTATGTCTCCCCGATCCTTAAACTTATTCTTAGGATATGATAGCAGCATTTATGTAGATTTCTAGAGGAAGAGAAAATTTTAACTACTGTAAGTTTATTACAGTAAATGTAAGAAATAAAAGGGGGGAATAAGTAGTGTTATCCTACTTTAATTTAAAAAATATTTTTAAAGAAGTTCTTATGGGTCTAGGAATACTGACAGAGGGTCCCGGCATCCACAACGTCCTGAAGTCTCTCCACTGTGCTGGAAAAAAAAAAGCAGATAAAATGATATTTTATAAAAGGCTATTCTGTATTGTGGGACATTTTCAGAACTGCCAGCAGTTTCAATAATGACATGGAGACTTCTAATATAGTTTACAGCTTAGGCCTTTGGCTGGGGCAGTCTCCCAGCTAGCATTTAAATTTAACTGGATTATCTTAGACTGTGACCTGTCACATGGCTAGTTCCTATCTCCTTACTATGCTATGGCCTTGTCTGTTCCCTTCAGTGTCAGCTTCAAGTTTCTTATTCAGCTTGCCTCCCTCGCCTCACTCTCCTCTCTGCCTGGAAGTTCTGCCCTTGTGTTCCCTGCCCCAGCTTCCTGGCTGTCAGATCTTTATTACAAACAATCAGCAGTGAGACAGCACCTGATATATCTCTTAAATTGCCTTCAGGAAGCTGAAGAAGGACAAATATTTCCAAACTAGACAATCAAGTAATGGGCGACAGAAATAACAATACCAAAATGCTGCGTTTAGGACTCTGCAGAGTGAACAATTGGAAATACAGACTTACACCTTAATACAACGTGAAGAAGGTCCCCTCAACAATTCTGGGTTTCTATCAGCTTCAATGTCACCCTATCAAGCAATTTGGTTAACTATGTAGAGCTAGAGTTTGACATGTTAATTTAAAAAAATGATACATCAATTATTTCTATATATTCTCCTTTTCATACACAGTACCATATAGAAGGAGGTATTTATGCATAGTAATATACAGAAGGAGGAATTTTCTGTTACAAGAAGCATGAGCTTTAGGACTGCCTCATGGAGCCCGAGTTGTGACATTTAACAGATGTGTGACCTTCAGTAAATGACTTTTTTTGTAAAGTGAAGAAAATAACATCTTTCGTGTAGGATCTGTTAGACAGAACAAGATATTGCTATTGCTGTAAACTAACAGAGAGGCCAGCACATAGAAGCTAATGTCAAATACCAGCTCCTTCCTTATATCACAAAGCTCAGTAATAAGGGTTAGATTAGAAAAGAAATAACTTTTTTGATAGAAGAAAAAGCCTACTATTACCAACTCTAAAAATTGTTCCATAAGACAGAAAGTTTAGAGCAACGATCTCTAGTTTTTCGTTTGGAAACTCCGTTCCTTAGAGTACCAGTAGTCTGAATTGAATGTCTCAGACAGAGCTACACATTTCTCAAATAGATATCATAATGAAAAACATCTACCTTCCCAAGGGTGAGTTTAGCATAACTGAAAAAAATCTATTTAAGGCACAGGCAATGAAAGTACTGCTGTTATTGGTTATCTGATGAATTGTTGGTAAATCTCATTCTGTGGTATGGTGAGAATCAGTAGATGAGAAGACCCTCTTGAGATATTTGTCCAGGGCAGCTCTATAAAGGCAATTGAATTTCTTGCTATATTAAAAACAAAATAGAGACATCATTGAGAAAAGTCAATGCTTTTATGAGAAAAGAGGACTCTGATATATCTCCACAGGATGCCTCTAACAGGAAAAGTTTAATATATCCTCAAAATTAAATATTAGACAATATTTTGTAGGAATATACTCAAGACTTATAGAGCAAGAACCTGGTCAAGCAAAAGTGGCCTAATCTAGCATTTGAAATCAGGATGTTTATCCACGTTTAGAAATTAATCTTGGGACACAGCTCTGTTGCAATGATTTCCTACTATGCCTGAAGCCCCTAAGTTCTATCCCTAAAACAAACATATGCAAGATCGATCGATCTATCTATCTATCTATCTATCTATCTATCTATCTATCTATCTATCTCACACAAACACACTAAACACATATTAACTAATTCATTCACATAAACACTTTACTTTTACTGGCTTAATGCTTAATAAGTTTTGAAAATTCTGCAAGTATCAATTGACTATTGAACCCAATATAAGGATTACAAAATTTTCATTAAAAGTTTTAAAGTTTAAGCCTGAAAAAACAGGAACTTATTATCTAAAAATATTGATTAGAAAATCATGTTTTAATCTCTCTATTATGCTATAGATATATTATGAAAATTTTTAATTCTTAATTGAAAATTGGGATCTGGAATCAAATATCTTAGCCAATCCCTCCAAGTCCTTCTAGTTGTTTTTTTGTTTTGTTTTGTTTTGTTTTGTTGTTTGTTTTGTTTTGTTTTTATTTTTTTTTATTTTTTTTTGTAACTGCACAGATAAGTTTATTCATGTATGTGGCATATTTTTCTAGACCTGATTTTTTCCTCTTGCCAGAGACTCCCCATGATCTTGGGAAAGTGATAATGTCAAGTGGTATAAGGTGCTTTGAAGAAACTCTGAGCAGCTGCATGCAATAAAAACGTGCACCCAACTTTAACTTAGAAGAAACACAGGGTAATGAGTCCATTACTCAAGAAGGTGACACTTGAAGAGAATGTGATAATCAAGCAGGTACTATAATGGGGAGAGGTGGCAAGCAGAGTAACCCGAATTTGCAAAACTATGGATAAAATTCTCCAGTTGGTGGGGTGTTTCATGTAAAGTGGGAAAGGATGCAATTAAACTAAAACTTGTCAAAAGTAAAGCATATTCAAACAATAAAATTTAAAACTTGCATGAGGATTCAAAAGGAGACAAACATGTTAGGTAGACACAGATGATGTCAGAGGGAGAGTAAGGGCCTACTTACTGGTCTGCAACACAGTTTCACAGTAGTGAAGTCATAAAATTTTTTTTAACTTTGAATGCACAGATTGTGACCATTCAAAACTAACCAATACTCAGGGGCTAGCCTTCTGGGTATTTTATTTATTTTACATTTGAGATAGTGTGTCACTAAGTAGACTGTCCTGGAATTCATAAAGTTCTGTATGCCTCTGACTCGAGTTGTGCGATTAATGATGTGTATCAACAAGCCCATCTCTTCAGCTCTAATGTATTTATTTTTAGAAAACTACTTTTAGCATATCATTAAGAAAACTTTTAAGGTAAAAAGCTATAAGTGACTAAATAATGTGTTTCTTAATGTGTTAGAAATACTTTCTGGTTTGAGTATGATTCCAGATTGAAGCTGGTAATGTGACTCAGGAGACAAGGATATGTTTTAATGAGTTCCAATATCTATTTAGCACTAAGATATGCACAGGTAGCAAATAAAACATTTTGTTCAGCAACTGTAAAGTATACACTTTTGTTTGGCTTTCCACATGCACATTTTATTTGCATCAATGAGATTTTTAGGTGTGTAGATCACCTTGACACATTACAGATTATACATTTCTGCAATTCTATTACTCCATATGTCCACTGGGATATGATCTCATTGCCAATTTATAGCTTTCCTAACTTGGTGCTGACTAAACATTACAGAAAAACATCATCTTATTTAGCTTTTTTTTTCTTCTTCTAAGGGAAGAGTATTTTTGGTAGCTGGGCATTTTTCTAAGAAGCCCATGTCGGATAAAGTTAATGTCAAATTATTTCTTGTAATTTCAACACCACGAATTTCAAAAGAAATTTTCTTAAAATATTTAATGATTCTCCTCACTCCAGATACATAGCTAATATATTATAAACAGTGAAGAATAACTCAATTATTGTTTCAGGGCAAATATATTCTATTCATTGAAGCATAGGTAGTATGTCCCTCCCATAATTTAATTTTAAACACCCTCCTTCACAGGCTTTTGTGTTTTCTTATTCATAGTACATTTTCCCTATGAGAAATTATCACTTGTATGTTTTTAAAGTTACTAGAGCTATGTAGATGTGTTTAATTTTTATAACCTTTCCCATCTCCTTGAAGTTAAAATCAATTTGGGATTAAAGATACAATCTACTAAACACATGAAACTCAAGAAGAATGAAGTTCAAAATGTGGTCTCTTTGCCCCTTCCTAGAATTAAGAACAAAGCACACATTGAAGGAGTTACAGAGATCATGTGTGAAGCTGAATCAAAAGGATGGACCAACCAGTGACTGCGGCTGCCAGGGATCCTTCCCATAATCAGCCACCAAAAATAAACACTATTGAATATGCCAGCAAGATAATGCTGAAAGGGCCCTGATATAGCTGTCTCGTGGGAGGCTATACCAGTGCCTGGCAAACATGGAAGTGGATGCTCACAGTCAGCTATTAGTTGGAACACAGGACTCCCAATGAAGGAGCTAGAGAAAGTACCCAAGGAGCTGAAGGGGTCTTCAACCCTATAAGTGGAAGAATAACATGAACTAACTAGTTACCCCTGTGCTCCTGTCTCTAGCTGCATATATGGAAGAAGATGGCCTAGTTGGCCATCATTGGGAAGAGAGGCCCCTTGGTCATGCAGAGTTTATATGCCCCAGTACAGGGGAACGCCAGGGCCATTATGTGGGAGGGGGTGGGTAGGGGAGCAGGGCGGGGATGGGGGAGGGTATGGGGAACTTTCTGGATAACACTTGAAATGTAAATGAAGAAAATATCTAATAAAGAAAAAATAATTAAAAAAAAGAAAGTAGAGGTCAATAAAAATGAAAAAAAAAACGTATTCATTTTGAAGATCATATATTAGCCTATATATTGTTACATCTTTTAGTATATGAGGTATTAATTGAATGCTAGTAACATGAACCACTTGTTAGTATTATAAGGAATTCATAATATGTTAAGATAAAGGCAGATCTTCTTGCAATAATATTGATTTTTATTATAATACAAGTTCTTCTTCTTAGCTAAATCATTCTTTACCTATATGCTATACAGTTTTAATGCCAAAAGTGATTATTAAAGTTCCTGGTAAATTGTGGATTCTTGCTCACCTGTGGGGTTCATCATACCACAGCTAAAGTAGAATTGGTTTTAATTGACACTGGTTTGCATACATTAATGAAAAACCCAAGACTTTACCTTGGGGCAGGTCACATGTTCCTTACTGCTGAGTAGCCACAAGTCATGGTCACTCTCCCTAAATTACTGTTTACATGTCACAAGGAAGGAGGCTATCAGCTATATGCCTCAGGAGTTTCTGTTATAATTTAGGAGGTTTTTGATATTTTAATGGATGGTTCTTCCTGTCTTGAGTTCTTAAACTTCTGAGACATATTTCTTGAATACATCAATAAAAGATTATAAAAATTTAGATTGTCACAGAGGGCAGTAAGCAAGTTTTTAAAGATAGGAGGAGTCAGTTTGTTTCTTATGTATCTGGGTGTGGATACAAACAGCTTTGTTTCCAAGGATCCAGCATACTTAAAGTCTGCAAAAAAGATTTAGTGGGATTTTGCCAAATCTGATACATTTCCTCTGCTGGGTATCAGAGGAAACATCGCACCTTGTGTTTATCTCTCTCACAGGCCAAAGAGGACTGAAAGCACCACCTTAGTCAAAACATCCTGCTAAAGCTTGCCGAGAGGCAGATGTCTTGAACATTTTAATGAAGACAGAGCCTCTGTTTCTCATTTCTTATCCTTTCTACTTATGAATTTACTAAAGACTGGAGGACCACTGTGCTACCTTCTCATTATATTACAACTTGGAGCTTGATTCAGACCTTGATATTTTTCCATCTTATCTCTAATTATAGCCTATTACTATTGTTGACTTGTTCCACACATTATATATCACTAACTACTAAAAAAATAATAATAATAATAAAATCTTCCTTTCAGCAACCCTAGGATAGTCTTTAAACAAACAATGTGGCTATAGAACTTTCTTTGAAGAAAAGGCAAAATATCTTAGCTTTCAATTCAATAATCACTTGTTTCTTCAACCTATGCAATGAATAAATAAAGAATACTGAAGCAGCACTTAAAAAATTCTTTAGCAACATTATGGTTTAAACTCATTCCGGCTGGTTAAAAAGAAGTGTATCTCATGAGATTTATTAAGGGCAAAGCCAGCAGAGACAGAGAAATTCCCTGCTTTCCAACAGGTGAGAATGAGCCAGTAAAGCTTTTAAGAAAATACACTGTTTCTTTTCTTTTCAGACCTTGCCTTAATACTCACCTAGCAACAGTCTACCTATTTCACTCTTTTAAAATATATTTTTAGTTGCTATTCTCAGATCTAATTCAAATTCTGCATTTTGTCAATTTCCTAGGGGCTTCATCCATATACCACAGTCACCCAGGCATCCCTTTCTCATCAGAATCTTTCCTCAAACTTATCTTGCTTAATTTCCTGTAACACAGTGTTTGGCTCCAGGGTTTGAAAGCCAAGCCGACTATTGAAACCTTTATCTAGCATCAATGCTTTACAAAGGCCCCCAATGGAGGAACTAGAGAAAGTACCCAAGGAACTGAAGGGCTCTGCAACCCTATAGGTGGAATAACAATATGAACTAATCAGTATCCCCAGAGTTCATGTCTCTAGCTGCATATGTAGCAGAAGATAGCCTAGTTGGTCATCATTGGGAAGAGATGGTCTTGCAAACTTTATATGTCCCAGTACAGGGGAACACCAGGGCCAAGATGTTGGAGTGGGTGAGTAGAGGAGTAGGTGGTGGGAAGGTATAGGGTACTTTCGGGATAGCATTTGAAATGTAAATAAAGAAAATATCTAATTTTTAAAAAGAGTATGATTGCACTAGAAATCAAATTCAGACAGGCTTTGGCATAACATTCTTAAATCTCCAAAGCTTTCGGATCTATAATATGCTGAGGTGAACAATAATTTTTACTAAACTACTGCCCCTGCACTGAACATGAGCAGTCTGTTTTGTCTTTTGTCAACATCTCCTATCCAATACATAACTGAGCATTAGGTGAATAATTAATCTATAGATACTTAAAAGTTGTAAGGAGATGTCCCAGTTATATGCAAATACTATACCAGCATGCATCTGTGCTTGTGCATTGGTGGAAGAGGAATACACTGGAGCACATTCCCAGTGGATGAAAGGAGAGGACTGAATTATGTTTTCTGAGGATGGAAGGAAGAAGTAAGAGAATTAATGTAGCAGGTAGAGCGTTCTGATTTCACTGTCACTTCAGCTTAGCAGTTGCCCAAGAATATAGCTGGATATAGCTATGTGTATATGAGGAGGGTTTTTTTTTTTTTTTTTTTTTTTTTTTTTTTTTTTTTTTTTTTTTNACCACAGATGAGAGAACAGATGTGTAGGTTATATCAGCACATGAGAACCATAGCCTCTGCTTTCCATAAATATTTTATGGTAAAAATAACATGTGTAAACATTATTTCTAGTCCAGATCACAGTCCCTCACACTAAGGCAGGTGTTGTGATCCACAGAACAAATGAGGAAGGCAAACTATTCCTTAGGTATATTAGATGATACATCCTCGGAAAAGGCTTACGAGAATCTAAAGGCTTTTGGAAGCAGTTCTGCTATGTCAGGTTGCTCATAGTCCTTCACTCACAAACATTTTACATTTTCATTACCACTTAAAATCTGAAACACCTCTCACAGATTCATGCATGTGGGGCTTGCTTATCACCTGATGGGCTTTGGAGAAAGAAACAGATCATAAAGGCTGTGACCTAGGCAGTGGATCAATTCTTCATTGGATTTATGATCACAGCATTATCAGGAGCCTAGAAAAGATTGGAGGTAGTTTAGTTGGAAGTGATAGGTCACTGAGCCATGTGCTTGGGGCTATAACTTGCTCTAGCCCTTCCCATATTGCTTCCCCTGCTCTTGACTAATGTAAGATGTGCAACTCACCTTTACTAGGACTTCCTCACCATGGTAAGCTAAAATTTCTTCCCCTTCAACTATTCTCTCAGGTATACAAAGGTAATCCATCCAATATGCACATAATATTCATAAACTTATATAAAATTATATTTATAAGAACATATGTGATTATATGTCAATGAAAGTGTAATTTTCTTTGTCAATTTATGTTTTGCTCTATCACTTTAATTTAATATTTTGTTATCTAAATTTTGTAATATGACACACAAACAGAATTGTTCATAAACCAAGATGGGTAAATATTTCATAATTAATGAGAAACTAATGTTTTCCAATGTCTCAAAGCATCTACATTGCCACTTATTGAAATAATACATCTCAAAATACCCTGGCTTTAGAATGTTTAAATTATAAACATTTATGGAAGAAACACATGAGCACACAATTTCATAGAAACCAAAACAAAATACACATTCAGTTCTAAACACATAGATTCCCGACAAGTCAGGTGACTTAAATACTCCACACTCACTAATAGATAGGTCATCCTGAAATAAACTAACTAGAAGGACTCTGAAGCTAAAAAACACCATAAATCAAATGTATCTAACAGATATGTACAGATCATTCCACTCAAACACTAAAGACTACACTTCTTTATAGCATATGTAGCTTTCTCCAAGATCAGCTACATATTAGGACACAAAGCCAGGCTAGGCTCAAGAAGCAGCTGACTGAGACAGATGCAGATACTTACACCTAACCAATGATCTGAAATCTGAAACACCTGTGGCTGAATTAGGGTAAGGGTGGGAGACCATGAGGAGGAGGGCAACCCTATAGGAAGACCTGCAAACGCAATTAACCTGGAAGCCCGAGATTTCTCAGACTGGACCACCAGCCAGGCAGAATACAATAGTTTGTCTGAGACCCCACCATATATACAGCAGAGGATTGCCTGGTCTGGCCTCAGTGAGAGAAGATACCCCTAACCCTCCAGACACTTGAGTCGCTAGGGAGTGGGGAGGTCTGGCAGGGTGGACTGGGGATAGGGACTAGGAACATACTCTTGGAGACATGGGGGAGGAGGAGGAATAAGATAAGGACCTAGAGGGAGATAATGACTGAACTATAAAAAAGATTAAAGATAATTTTTTTAAAAATTTAGCAAAACTGAATTAAAAATCTGAATACTACTTGATCATGCAGAAACAAACTTACATAACAACAATATAAATGTCAGAAAGCACACGAGCACACAGAATCTACACAACACACTACTGAATGAGAATTGAGTCCAGAGACACACCAAAAATAAAATATAAATATTCTTAAAATAGAATGAAATTGAAAAATCAACATATCACCATTTCTGGGACACAAGAAGGCTGTCCCACAGTCCCAAAAGATAAGTCTAGAGGTAGAAGTGTTTACATTATAAGCTTGAGGGAGACATGTATAAATAATTCGATGCTGCACCTGAGGTTTTTGGAAAACAAGAGGAAACAACATCCAGAAACAGTATGTGAAAAGAGAAATTAATCAAACAGAAATGAAAAATTGCAAAGCATGAACAAGAGTTGGTATTTTGAAAAGATTAGCAAAAATTGACAAAGTGAGAGAGAGAAAACCAAATGGTATTTTAAATAAGACTATAGATTCATAGTTGTTCCTCAATTGTTAGCTGTTTGAGAAGGATTGCAGATTGTAGCCTTGTTGAAGATTGAATTTTGGGTTTCAAAAGACTCCTGCCTTTCCCTTTATAATTATAGTGTTTTCTACTTATTAAAATGTGAGCTATCACCGGGCATGGTGGTGCACGCCTTTAATCCCAGCACTTGGGAGGCAGAGGCAGACAGATTTCTGAGTTCAAGGCCAGCCTGGTCTACAAAGTGAGTTCCAGGACAGCCAGGGCTACACAGAGAAACCCTGTCTCGAAAAAAACCAAAACAAATAAATTAAAAATAAATGTGAGCTATCAATTGATCCTGTCACAATATTTGGTCTTTATAGACTTTAACCCTCTGGACTCTTAAGTCCGATAAATGTTTTATCAGTTTTATTAAATATGTTGCCTTAGATATGGTGTTTTATTCACAGCAATAGTAAAGTTACTAAGATGACAGATAATTTAAATAAAGTACATATAAAATGAGTTTTAAGGAGTTACTCTACAATGAGAGGTGGTGTGATGTTTCAACCATAATATCAGATATAGCATAAGCTAACAACATTCCTTTTTTGTTGTTGTTTTTTTGTTTTGTTTTGTTTTTGGAGACAGGGTTTCTCTGTATAGCTCTGGCTGTCCTGGAACTCACTTTGTAGACCAGGCTGGCCTTGAACTCAGAAATCCGCCTGCCTCTGCCTCCCAAGTGCTGGGGTTAAAGGCAAGCGCCACCACACCAGGTGAGTCATCTCCTTTTGAGATGTTGACCAATGACTTTCCACAGAACCCTCCCTCAATCATCATAAGCTGTTGCCAACTTTCTTGGCTACCTTCTAAAACATAATGGTAAGACAAATTGTTGGTGGTAAGTCACACATAAGTCACAAAACATGAAGAAATCAACCTGGCATCTACCTGAAAGCTTCATTCTCGCTGGTTAGCTTTCACAGTGCTGGAAGGTGCTGGATGGCACAGCCATTTCCTAGGGAAATGGAAGCCATGAAGCCAGCATAGCTGTCTGACAAAGTACTGGCAAAGCTGAGTCACATGATGCACTCATTCCCTTTACTTCTAGTTTGTGTCTGTGTGTTACACTCTTGGGGGGCTATTCACATAATGATTCACCCATGGCTTTTCTCAGAAAATTATTTCTGTTTTCCCCTGAGAAAGTCCTGAAAGTACTACCCCTGCTTTCAAGAAAGTAACCTCAGTTAACCCTGCACAGTCTTCTCTGTGCCTTGGAGATTAATATCTTCCCCTAAACAAATTCATGAAACAAAGTAATTAGAGTAGTATGTGCCAGGCACTGGTATAGCCTCCCACGAGACAGCTATATCAGGGCCCTTTCAGCACTATCTTGCTGGCATATGCAATAGTGTCTATGTTTGGTGGCTGATTATCGGATGGATCCCTGGCAGCCGCAGTCACTGGTTGGTGCTCACAGTCAGCTATTGGATGGAACACAGGACTCCCAAGGAAGGAGCTAGAGAAAGTACCCAAGGAGCTGAAGGGGTCTTCAACCCTATAGGTGGAAGAATAACATGAACTAACTAGTTCCCCCTGTGCTCATGTCTCTAGCTGCATATATGGAAGAAGATGGCCTAGTTGGCCATCATTGGGAAGAAAGGCCCCCTGGTCATGCAGACTTTATATGCCCCAGTACAGGGGAATGCCAGGGCCAAGATGTGGGAGTGGGTGGGTAGGGGAGCACGGCCGGGAGGGGGGAGGGTATAGGGAACTTACTGGATAACACTTGAAATGTAAATGAAGAAAATATCTAATAAAAATTGGGGAAAAAAAAGAATAGTATGTGCCGCAGACCTTTCAGTCCCCCTGTCTGCGTGGAAGGGGTTCTCTGGAGCAAGTGGGCAAGAATTTGGCGAGTGACAAACAAACACGCACAAGGGAGTGTGGATCTGAATGTAATTTGTCAAATGGAGCATCAGACTTTTTATACAGAAGAAAATAGGAAAGTTAGGTGACACACCAGCAAGGTACAATGAGGTTACAGGATTTTCACACAAAACAAAGGAATGAAGACACAGAAGGACTGGCAAGAACCAACTGGGATAAGATTCAATGTTAACAACTGGGATCCACCTAAGGTTCACTTAATCTTAGAAGCCATAGTTCCTATGGAAGACTATTGTATCGTCTACCTTCCCCCTAGGGCATTGTAAATACTTGTATCTGGGTGTAACTCAGCTAGTGATAGTCCTGAGTATCTAGTCTGGTTCCTCCTGAGCCCACAAACTTCCCTATTCCTAGATAGTGGTGAATTCCTGTGTAGGGCAGTGATTTAGCTATTCATGCCCAAGGTTGGATCAAGGACTGCCTAGAATCTAACCTAGCTATATGTCAAAAATTCAATCTTTAGAAGCACTTATAATGAAGCAATATTAAGGGAAAGCACACAGATCTGTTTACCAACTAAAGCCAGGACATTGGAGCATTCTTTTTACAGGATGCCACGATTCCAGGAGACTAAGTTTACGTGAACTTTTTGCCTCGGAAGCATGCCCAGACTTTCCAGCCTGTCAGGCAGGTCACTACTGGATTGGATGTAGCAAGTATGAATTAAGAGAAGGCTGATAAAATTTGGCAGAAGAAATGACAGCAGATCAGAGCACAGAATTCCTTTTACAGTGTATTTAGAACTTTTTAGAATTATAGCATATAAGATAAAACGTTATACCTATTAAGTCGTTAATAAGAACTCAGGGAAAAATGCTAGAATAATTATGATAATATAATTACATATATCAGTGGTGCAAGAACAATATAAAAGAATGTAAATATAGTAAGGTATTAGAATTTGCCATTCTTGAAAAGATTGGTTTACACCAGATTCTTATAATACTAGTTCTCTTAGGAACAAAATAATTCTTTTATTAAACAATTTTTTATAAAATTATAAATATAAATATTATATTGAATAACATTTACAATGGTTTCTTAGCCTGAGAAAGTTCTCAGGCCAAAGCTAGTTTCTGAGTAATATGATTGACCATTAAAATTTAGTAATATACTGCTTAAATCAGGGTGATTTACTGTCAAGTTAAATATCTCCTTCATTGCCACTGGCTGTCAGAAATTCACTGAAGTAGACTATGAATGTAAGTATCATACATCACCATATATTCTCTGAGAAGTTCATGGCCACAGAACTAGCTACTGATGCTCTGGGTGAAGAGTGGAAGGGTTATGTGGCCCAGATCAGTGGTGGGAAGAACAAACAAGGTTTTCCCATGAAGCAAGGTGTTTTGACCCATAGCAGAGTGTGCCTGCTGGTGAGTAAGGGGAATTCTTGTTATATACCAAGGAGCACTGGAGAGAGAAAGTGCAAGTCTGTTCATGGATGCATTATGGTGCCAATCTGAATGTTCTAAACTTGGTCATTATGTAAAAAAAAAAAAAAAAAAGGAGAGAAGGATATTCCTGTACTGAAAGTTATTACTGTGCCTTGCCTTTTGGGACCTAAACGAGTTAGAATCTGAAAGCTTTTAATTCTCTCTAAAGAAGATCATCTTGGCCATTGTACTGGCTAGCTTTGTGTCAATTTGACACAGCTGGGTTATCACAGAGAAAGGAGCTTCAGTTGGGGAAGTGACTCCATGTTATCCAGCTGTGAGGTATTTTCTCAATTAGTGCTCAAGGGGAAAAGGCCCCTTGTGGGTGGGACAATCTCTGGGCTGGCAGTCTTGGGTTCTATAAGAGAGCAGGCTGAGCAAGCCAGGGGAAGCAAGCCAGAAAAGAACATCCCTCCATGGCCTCTGCATGAGCTCCTGCTTCCTGACCTGCTTGAGTTCCAGTTCTGACTTCCTTAGTGATGAACAGCAGTGTGGAAATGTAAGCTGAATAAACCCTTTCCTCCCCAACTGCTTCTTGGTCATGATTTTTGTGCAGGAATAGAAACCCTGACTAAGACAGCCATTATGTTGTCAAAAAGCCCTTAAACAAAGAAGATAAGAAGCCCAAATTCAAAGCACCCAAGATTCAGCATCTTGTTACTCCACATTCCCTGAAACACAAATGCGGACATATTGCTCTGAAGAAACAACATAGGAAGAAAACCCAAAAGGAGGCTACAGAGTATGCTAACCATTTGGCCACAAAATTGAGGGAAGCCAAGAAAAAAATGCCAGGACCAGATTGCCATGAGACATTGGGTGTCCTCGTTGAGGGTGAGAGCTTCTATTTCCAACTCTAAGTTCAGTCAAAAATAACTCTTTAAGAGGAACAAATAATCTTGAAAAGAAATCAGGGTGATTTACCTGGACTGACTCAGATTTTATCTATTTTTCTATCTACACATCTTGAAACTGCAAAATGCTGCCAGCCTAAGAGCATGCTATTATATTAGGCTTACTTAAGCTTAAATGATTTGTAGAATTTTAGGAATAGGGATAATGGGTTGATGATAATAAAAATCTAAGCTTTCTGTACCTACCCGGTAACCCTGGGCATACGTTCCTAGTATGCCCATGACAAAATAATATGATCTGTATTTCTTGAAATCATGAATATTTTTAAAATCTGTATAAAGAAATTTTTTATTGCTAATCAGTGTTGCAAAGCATCCATCCCTGTTCTCTTGTCTAACTCAAAAGTTCCCCTTGCCTCATCCTTACTTCCTCTCTGGAACTGTTCACTTCTGGGGCTGGCTCCTGGCAGTTTAGGCACAATTCTGGGGAAAAAAAAAAGTAATGATCAATTTCACCCAGCAGTGACCTCACTAATGTAACTGGATTTTTGGCTGCTTTGTGAGTTTCTTTTAGTACTACCCTGCTCCACTCTTATCTCCCACCTATTCACCTCACTCCTGTAGCATCCCCCTTCCCTGGGGCATCAAGACTTCAGAGGACCATGTACCTGGCACTACTGCCAGATAAGGAAGTCCTCTGCTACACAGGGAGCTGGAGACATGAACTGGCACATGTATACTCTTTGGTTGATGGTTTAGTCTCTAGAGCTCTGAGAGGTCCAGTTTGTTGATACTATTGTTCTTCCTATGAGATTGCAATCCCCTTCAGGTCCTTCATTTCTTCCCCTAACTCTTCCATTGGGGTTCCAGGGCTCAGTCTAATAGCTGGCTGTAAGTATCTGAATCTGTCTTTGATGCTGGCAGAGCCTCTCAGAGGACAGGCAGACCACGCTACTGTCTGCAAGCACATTTTGGCACCAGCAGTAGTGTCAGGGTTTGGTGTCTGTGGGTGGGATGGATCCCAAGGTAGGGTAGTCGATGTATGGCCTGTGAATGGTATGGATACTTAAGTGGGATAGCCTCTGGATGGCCTTTCCTTCCGTCTCTGATCCATTATTTTTTTCCCTGCATTTCCTGTACATAGGAACAATTCTGGGTTAAAAAATTTGAGATGAGTGGTTGGTCCCATCTCTCAACTGGAGACCATGTCTATTCAGTGGAGGTGGTCTCACCAGATTCTATCTCCCCGCTATTGTGCATTTTGTCTAATTTCATTCCCATTGGGTTCTAGGAGCCTCTCCCATCTCCTTCCCAGCCTAAGCTCTGAATTTTTTTATCTGTGCCAATGTGTTTATGGCTATATCCCACTTTATATTCTAATAGGTTCAGTATATCTGGTTTTATTTAGAGATCCTTGATCCACTTGAACTTTAATTTATGGCATTGGTTTCTGTTGCCTATTCTCTTGCAATTGCCTCTGGCTATCTCTATTGTTAACTAGCTTTGCTGTCTCTGACTTGAGCCAGTCTCTATTTGTAGGAAGATGGAGCTCATGAAATAGAACTATTACCTGGAAGTATTAATGGCCCAAGATTTGGCTCAACAGGCCATAGGCCTGTGGGAACATTTTATATATATATATATATATATATATATATATATATATATATATATATATTTGACGAAGTATAAAAATGAATTCTAATGATGAATAGCACATCTCTCAAACCTCATCAAAATAACTTCTTGATGTAGATGGCAACCCAAAGATCCTCAACTGTTCAATAGAATAGATTTCTCAGGGATAAATGGAACATATATATTATTACTTGTCTCCATAAGACTTGGATCTTTGAATCAGAGAGTGCAGAAGAATTCTAAGACCCAGAGGCAAGGCATACCTTCAAAGAAACAGTGATTTCTGGACAAAACAGATCTCTTAAAAATTTATGCCTATAAATTCATAATTAACACAACATACATGAGACCCACACAAGCTTAAGGAAGAAAAAGTCCTCTCATTGAAGGATATGAGGTGGGCATAAAATCTCACCACTAGATGAGGAGCTATTGGCATTTGATAGCTAATGGGAGAGAAAGTCAGTTTTCTTTAATGTCTACAACATTATAGATAATGCTCTATCTCATGGCCTTTTGAGCTTCACATGCTGGACTGATAAGAAAAAAATAAAACCTAAAATTTGGGCAGAGGAATGTGAGTGTGGACATGGGAGGAGATCAAATTAACTTCTATACAATTCTGAAAGAATAAAAATGTTACTTAGAAACAAAAACTTACAAAAGACATAACAAAATAACAAAAATAAGTTTAGGTTCTTAACATTTCTGATAAATACATTTTATATAATCATTGCATAACATATTACAAAATCAAGGATAGTAGTGAACATACTTTACCTTTAACTTAAATGATAAATCTCTCAAGCCTCAGTAGGGCACCACTCCAAAGGTGAAGTTGTATTTCCTATAAAGATAATAAGGCCTCAAGTCATCACACAGCTCAGTTTTTTTTTCCATTTAATGTTTTTGAAAAGTTCATCCATGAGTAATGTATTTCCATTATTTCTGGGCTCACTCTCTCCCTGTCCAACATTTTCTGTGACCTCTCATTCCTCAAATTCAATACTTAATATTCTTTAATCTCTCTCTCTCTCTCTCTCTCTCTCTCTCTCTCTCTCTCTCTCGCACACACACACACACACACACACACACACACACACAAACACACACACACACCTCTGAGTATATCCTGCTCAGTCGATTTAATGTTAATTACATGTCATATGCTTTGGACCGGCCACTTGGGATCGGCTTTCTGATCAGCAGACTTATTCATTGTTATTCAGCTTGCTATTAACTCTCCCTCTCTCTGCAGTCATTATCTACATGAGCTTTATTATGGGGCCTTATTGTAATAGGACCAATGTTCCTCCATCCTGTCTCAGCTGTTGCCATCTTTGGTTTAACTTGTAACTGACCTCCCTTTTTCCCATTTCCCCACAGTGAAATGTCCCATGAGAAAACATCCAACCTATCACTGAAATTTAGGGTCAAAATGCTTGCCTTACTTTCTGAAACTGCCAATCAGGATGTAGTTTTTCTGTTTTGTTTACCTTTAAAAGCTCCCTGTAAAATTCATTTGAGGATGTTCTGTGAGAAATGTTTCTGTCACTAGCACACTTTATACAGTCTCTCAAATCAGACATTGGTTCTGTTGGGTGGTCTTTGGATGTCTACCCTGTATATGAAAAGTTTCCATCATTTTAGCATGCCAATTGGTATTGCCATTGTTTTGGTCTCATTAGGTAGCCGTAGTGTTTTGATGTCATGCTTATATCTTCTCTATTACATATAGAAGACCCTGTTTTCCAACAAACATCACTGGTCCTTTAATTCTTACAATCTTTCTATCTTCCCACTGAGCCATAGGAGTTAAAATTATGTTGTAGATTTGTCAGTTTTTTTTTTTTAAGGCTCTAACAGTCACTTAACATTTTCTTTTGTATCTTTTCTTTCTTTTTCTGATAAAATTATAATAGCAATTTATTGTACTGGTATCTGCTTAGAATTCCAGTGGTCTTATAATTTGATTTACACTCACTTTACTGCCTTCATTTCAGAAAATGGACAAGGGCTTTTGAACATTATTGTGGGACCTTGATGAGGGATTTTGAGTTGGAGTTGGTTTCTCGGTTATATAAAAGTTTTTATGTACCTGCAATTACTGCCATTTGCCTCAGCACTGGTACAGTTATTTCCTGGTTAACCATTTAGCATTCTGCCCACCATAGTTAGGTTGAATCATTACATCAAATATATTGTAACATGTTTAGCACTAGAAGAGTATGGAAGGTGTCTGGAGAAAAAAAAAAGACTTGAAATGAAAACAAACAAAAAAGAAACTAAACTAAGGGTGCAGAATATTCTGCTAATATCAGGGTTTTATTTGAATAGAAGTTAATCAGGCAAAATATATCTCCTTTTGTTTTAGTAACTTAGAGCTTAGTTTTTCTGGACCATCTCTGAGTTTTGGATATCAACCTGCTGGTGATGTTGCTTTGCACTTTGGGTGTTGGGCAGGTCTAATTGTTACAACTTTAAGGGGGCAAAACTCATCACTGTTCCTAAACTCTGTTCTGAGCATGTCCCAACCCACACTTGTAAAACTCTAAGAGCTTTTCTGCAGAGAATAAGTAAATTGTGGCTGTTATATGAAATCCTTCTCCAGCTTGTACCTGGAGTTGTTCTTCAGTTTCTGCCATCTGCATACCTCTTCTTCCTCCTCCTCCTCTCCTTTTCTTCTTTCTCCTCCTAGTTCCTCTTTCTTTGTTTTAGTCTCAGCTCTGTTTTAGTTCTTTGCCACCCATATTCCCAGATCTCTACTACACCTTGTCTGGCAAACACTTCTACATGTCTTTTAGTATCAGTTCTCCATAATTTCTGTTCCTAGCTTCTTTATGATTCTTAAGTTGCTTAATAGCTGATTATGCTGTGTATGCTGGTGCTGACAAGCTGGGGAATGGATACTACTATTTTATCTCTCTTTGACTGATAAAAGCCACAGGAGGCTTTTATCTATTGAGATAATCTTTTTTCAGGGGCTTCAGCAGCAACACTGGTCATTTCAGAAGACTAAGAGGAGGGCTACTGCTGTAGCCATGCATATGCAAGCACTGTTCGGTGTTGATGGCCAAAACCTTTTTGCTTAAACATTCAGTCTCCTCAGTGAGACTAGACCTGTCTTTTTAAGCCATCAGTGGCAATCATGAACATCCTCCTTAGTTTCTTTTTGGACAACTACACAGGCATTAAGAGGCACTATTGTACAGAGTTTCTGAGGTTAAGGTGACCGGAGGATCATCTTCAGTTCTCATGACAAAATTGAAGTCTCCTTAGAGCTAAGGTGTCAGGATTTTGTGCTGATTGAAAAATCTCTCCTCAGGCAGCACAAGTAGCAGCTGCTACTGTTTACAATAGTTCCTGTGATTGGATTGACATTCTGGCATAGTGTTTCTTCCCATTGTCACTTGGTAGATCAAAAACTCTCTGAACAACTGTCATTAATCTTTACTGTCAACTGGATTCTAAGAAAAGACAGAAACATGCTTCAGGGTATGTCTATGATTATATTTCCACAAATGTTCACCTGAGGACTCCTGAGCAATATACCATCCCATAGATTTGGGTCCAGACTTAATTACCAGGGAAATGTGAGATTATTACTGATGTTCTCTGGAAATTGTCTAGCAGTTGTCAATCAAGCAACTGATTGACTACATCTAAAGTTAGTAAATCATGACCTCCCCCTCCGCCGGCCCGCCATCATCCCTCTCTGAAGGCAGCTGATAGGGCCGCCAGCGCACTCTCCAAACCCCTTGGACATTAGGCACACTTCGGGGTTAAAGGTGAGTGGAGCGCACCAGGGGCCTTAAAATCGCAGAGGGTCCAGTGGCCAGTTGCAGCAGCAGCTGGAACAGAGGACCTCAGTCCAACCAGAGGCTGGGACCCCTCCCAGCCAGCCAGGACCTCCCCCTCCGC
>LR751276.1:97846-133461 GCA_902729485.2 Mus minutoides
ATATATATATATATATATATATATATATATATATATATATATATATATATATATATATATGTTGGTTTTTCAAGACAGGGTTTCTGTAGCCCTGGCTGTTCTGGAACTCACTTTGTAGATTTGTAGACCAGGCTGGCCTCGAACTCATAAATCCACCTGCCTCTTCCTCCTGAGTGCTGGGATTAAAGGCATGTGCCACCGTGCCCGGCTCTTAAAATATATTTTAATTATAACAATTGAGCAGGGCAAATGAATAAGAAAGTATAAGTATGATATTCATAGGTCACCCTCTATGTGTTACCAAAGGATAGAGAACAGATGTGAAGGAGCAAATATCCATGAACACTAATGAGTGAATGACTGTAATGAACCCTTAGTGTCAGGAAAGACAGCAATTTGAAGTAGAAAAAATATATTTGTGTTTTTGAATTGCTGGTTGATTAGTGGCAAAGTACATGTCCTATACTATATGGCACAAAATTTTTCTCTAAAGTATTATACTATATAATTATATATAATTATATATTACATATAATTATATATGTTATTTATTTATATATTGGTAATATATTAATTATATATTATATTTACTATGATTAATTGTTATATAGTATGCAATGTAGTTATATAATTATGTTTTATATATATATACCACTAGTCAGATTTCTCTTAATATTTCTGAATGTATTTCTCCATCAATATCTTAAATCTCATAATTATTTTCAAGAATTCAAAACATTTCATTTCACTAACAATATAATAGAAAGTATAAGGAAATTTTGGCTACCACTTATAATTGTTATGTATTTATATATTTACTTTCCAAATGTAATAAAGTAATTCCATTTATTCTATAAAATACAAACTTTTTAAAGAAAATTTCAATTTTTTTTTATTCTTCTCAAGTGAATGTTTAATCACAGTCCTCAAGTGAGTTCAAAATTCTCTCTGATGGAGTCATTTCTATGATCTTTTAGTTCAGTGTATTCAACAATTATTAATGAGTTGTTCATGATAAATGAGGTCTAATATAACCCTCATCTGTCCAATCTCCTCCCATCCCCCAACACACACATACACACATTTTCAACATGGACTGATTTCTTCATGAGAAATTACAGGAATAATATGGTTTCAATGACACAAAATAATGTAGCAATTTTCTTTAATATTGATTATTGAATTGATTTGCCATAACAACCATTTTCACATGATTTTAGATGGATTTGTTTTTAGTATACTATCATCTCCAAGATTACCAATATTGTAACTGACATAGCTAACTAGTCTGAGAAATTTCTTTCCTTTGATTTTTCATTAAAAAAAAAAAAGAGCAAAAGTACAATTGCAGCTGGATGCAATGGAAACGGCATTCTTGATCTTCTCTCATGGAGCTACATGATTCCTTCAGCTCTGTGCCACACATGAATCTGTAGTTTCATGCTAGTATATTGAAATTCTTAGCAATCTGCCCATTTTGAATAGTATGTGGCTCTCCTATTTATTTAATTTGGTTCTAATCTTTTTCTCTCTCTTTGCTTTTATTAATTATTTACTTTTCTTGTTTTGGTGGTAGCTTGGATATTGAAACAGGATCTCTCTCACTAGCCTGAGTTGGGTCCAGGTTGGTCTTGAGCTTATGATGACTCCCCTAAGTTAGATGAAGTTTGAGTTCCGGTGTTAAGTGCATGACCCACCATATCCAGCTCTTCTCCTCTTCACCGACAGATGCTTACTGAGAACTGAACAGTAATTTTTACCTCAAAGTTTATCCTAGTAAATATTAGTATTAGTTACTGTGATAAAACACCATGACCACTGTTCATCCTCAGAGTAAAATAAGATAGAAACTCACACAGGGGCAGAAACCTAGAGCCAGGAGTTAATAAAGAGGTCATATGGAGCTTACTTTCTTGCTCTCTGTGGATTGTTCAGCCTGCTTTCTTATAGCACCAGGAACAAGCAGCACAGGGATGGCACTACCTACAATGGTCTGAGCCATCCCTTATCATTCGGTAAATAATAAAATGCCCTACAGGTTACCTTCCAGCCACATTTTATGAAGGATTTTTTTTTTTAATTGAAGTTGCCTTTTCCTAGATGACTTTAGCTTCTATCAAGGTAACATAAAACTATGCAGCACAGCAGGATGTGGTGGTACATCCCTTTAATCTCAGCAATCAGAAGGCAGAGGTAGGCTGATTTCTGTGAGGTGCAGGCTAGCTTGGTCTACAAAGCAAGCTCCAGAATAGCCAAACCTGTTACACAGAGAAACCCTGTCTCAAACCAACAAACAAAACTATTCACTAAAAAATTACTCTTTGTGAAAAATGAGAGGGGATGAACATATAGCATGATGAAACATACATGCTTGAACCACAGTCAGGCAGTGTTGTGGTGCTTTGACCAAGGTACAGTTATCTCCTAGCTTTCCTTCATCTTCCTGGAAAAATAGTAAATACACAAGAAAGAATCATGCAGAGAGAAGGACCAGTAGATCCTGAAGGGTGGGATCAGTGTATAAAGATAGGGAATGCAAGGAGAGAAAAAATGAACCCGCTGAAGGGATGTCTCCATTCCACACATTCCATTGTGTGATGCTGAAGATATTTTTGGAGCTAGAGTCTTGCCAAAGGGGTTGTGACCTACAGGTTGAGAACCACTGATCTAAAGTGTGTGCTGTTACAAATTTCAAGTCTATAGTAAACCAGTTTCTCAAAGGTTGAATAATGTTGTTATTTTCTATTTTATAAAAAGGTAGAGTAAATCATAAATCTTAAAATAGTTCTTATATAACTGTTGGTCTCAGTTTTTGCTGATAGGAGTGGTTGGATAGATGAAGCCCTTATGTTTCAATTCTTCTAAGTTTGGTATTTCTAGTATATACTTTTTCTTCTAACTAGAATACTAACCTACATAGAGTATAAAATATTTGTGCCGGGCATGGTGGCGCATGCCTTTAATCCCAGCACTCGGGAGGCAGAGGCAGGCAGATTTTTTAGTTTGAGGCCAGCCTGGTCTACAGAGTGAGTTCCAGGACTGCCAGGGCTATACAGAGAAACCCTGTCTCGAAGAACATATATATATATATATATATATATATATATATATATATATATATATATATATATATATTCAAGAGAAATACCACTTCTGAAAGTAATGGATATTTAGAAGGCATGCACTATTGTTCTCTACATATGCAGTTAGGTAGACAATCTGAAACTCAGCTTACATAGACACATTTGCACAGTTACAGCTGGGTGTGGTCTGTGAGATACACCAACATACACAGTAATGCTATTCTAAAACAAAATTAGCTTTGTTTAGTTTATTTTTCATGTTTTTAAACTTGCAACACCAATTATTAACAATCACGTGTCAACTGAAACTTAATAATTAAGAGAGGTCACCTAAAATTACAGAGGCTGTAATGGTCAGTCTTATTCCAGTAGTCATACTTTGCACCCTGCCCTGGATTGACTCTCAGGAAGGAAAGAAGGTAGAACAAACATTTAGGGTGACAATTAAATGTAATCATGAAGCACATGAAGAATTTTTAGGTTATGATGATTGAAAGTTGCTTCTAAGAAATTAAGCCTGATGAGTAATTAAAATATTAATTTCCTTTTTTAGCATATTAGTATCATTGGTTTGAAAACTGCCTTTGTGCTTTGTGAAATCTGTATTTATCATTTTACTAAATATCTTTTCTTCTGTAAAAATATGTCTTTTTTTCTGTTTTTAGAGTTTTGGGAATAGCTGATTCCACCTTTAAAATGCTCAGGAGGCTTGAGTGGCACCTTAAATATAACCATCTGGTAAATGATTTTCTGGAATCCATTTATAGAATCAATTTAGAGCTGAGTACACTATAATTTTGAAGTGTTTTCATTCCTGGAAAATGATAATTTTATTTTCGATATTTATGCATGAAATGCTTTATGATTGTGTGGTTCCATTAGTAAATGTGCTCCTTCCATCTCACCAACATTTATCAAAAGCAAATATATCTATCATCCTGGTGTTCCTTTTATTCAGTAATTATGATGATTGCTATTGATTTTATTAACGCATCAGCATTCTAACTAAATGTTCAGAAAATTACATTGAAAACTTAAGTGGTAAAATAGAGAAATACTCATAAGTGGTACACTTGTTAGAGAATTGTACAAATACTAGGATAGGATAATGCTTCCAACCTTTGTAAATAACTAGGGCAGGAAATTAATATAGTGTAAGTCAGAAGCTTCACTTTATTATGCTCCAATCTTATTCTTTACTGCTTTCAGATTGATGTTTCCAGAGACAATCATTGATCTCACGTTGATTTCTGGATGCGAGCACTGTACCTCTCACAGTAACATTTCCTGGCTGCTTGATAGATATTCTTTTCTTCTGTTCCTTATTAAAGATTAGGATCTCAGCCCTGTCCACACTCTTTTTTATTACAGTACTTTAGAACAACAAAATTCTTAATGGACTGATGAATCTTATCTCCCTACAAAATATTACTGCATTTTAACACATAGCTCTTAAGAATGAAAGTAATCTTTAAGAGCAAATGAATAAATGTCATATATTATCTAACATTAAAAATGATAGTCCCAGACATTTCTAGTCTATCTTTACTTCACAGATGGCCAAATATGAATCTTCCTGAATCAGACTGTCATGTTATAAGAGCTTTGATGATGTTAAAAAAGGTATAGACGTCATGTAGGTGACTCACATATACACTGGGCACAAAATTTAAGAGACATAAAAGTAGTCTCATAATGTTACAACATATTTCAATGCCACTGGTAAGCCATAGACATGCATGCAAACACCATATTAGATATTATAACCAGTATATGACCAACATTGCTGATTTTTTATTTTGATCGCAAGTTCTATATGTTATTGCCAAGGTACTAACTTGGTAGACATAGTGCTCTTAATTTGTATGTATTTAAGTACTCTTTATACATTACCTCTTCAATTATATATTTCAAACAGTTTACAAATATTTAGAGATCTTAGGTAATGGCTACCATAAATCACATTGAATTGTTACATATAATTTGTTAATTATCAGCTATCAATTCAAAATAAAAAATGATGATCATGTAAAGAAACTGATATGTTGATTACCTTTGTTGTCATAATTATTTAGTCATTGTTTACTGTGTATATGCATACCTGGAGCACATTAAATATTACAAGATTTTCGTAACAGAATTTAATACACTTGGGCATTTGGTATCAGATGGTACGATAAAGAACAGCCTTCATCCTCAAGGATGTGATAGCACATTGAATTGGAGCAGCTCCAATAGGATAGAGGCCAGTGGGCATGTTGGACTATTAAATAGATTATACTTTTCTGGAAAAGTCTGATGGAAGTGCATGAAAAGTGCTGAAAGGAAGTTGGTAAGCAGCAGAGAGAGGGTTGTAGAGATTCTAAAATCAGAACTGCATTTTCAGTAAGCTAGAATCAAAAGGAGACATGATTAAATGGATAGATTTGCAGTTTTGCAACCTGATTTACTTACCATTCTCCACATACATGCAGAGTAAAGGAAGCTACACATTTATTTTAAAACCTAAAACTCCAGAGCAATTCTCCAAAGAAGCTGACATTTCTTCCATGATTATATCTTTAAATCATTGCAATTGTTGGAACCCTCAGCCTGGCGGACTCAGACTCATCTTTGGGAAGCTGATGTTCTAGCAATTTTACCTAGTTAGGCACATCTCTAGCAGTTAAGAGAGGTATCATGCTCAGAAATCTAAAAATTCTAATGTAAGTGCACAGGAAAATCAATTTTTGTCATTGTTAGAAATCCTCATTGAGTAAGATGTCTAAAAATAAAATAGTACTAATTTTAAAATTGTAAAAACATTATAAAGCCGTTCTAGAATGGAGTTCCAGAACTTGTCAGGAAGAATCAGAAAGTATTATTTGGCATGAAAAGGACTCTCTCTCTCTCTCTCTCTCTCTCTCTCTCTCTCTCTCTCTCTCTCTCACACACACACACACACACACACACACACACACTAGTATTATTCCGATATGACTATAGCACAAGAGAGGACACAGTAAAAACATAAATAAATTGGTTTAGTTTTATACAGAAAACTTCTTTTGTTGTATAAAGGACAGGAGTTTAGTTTTATTTATTTGGCTGATGACTTTTTTGTACAATCAATGATTATTTTAAAAGATAGGTGCACAGGAAAGCACCACTAAACATATGACACAGTTTGAAGAAGAGACATCTCCAGATCTGTTGCCTCTGAGAAAATGTATAGAGCCTCACACTTGATAACAGTAGAAGATACATATACATATACATAGACATATACATATACATATACATAGACATAGACATAGACATAGACATAGACATAGACATAGACACATACATATACATATCCATGTACACGTACACATTCATGTACACATACATATGCACGCACGTGCACACGCACACATACATATACGCACGTGCACATGCACACACACATGCATATGCATACACATAAATATACATGGGTGGATATTAGCCAAAAAATGTACAGAATATCTAGGATAAAATCAACAGAACTCAAGAAGGTTAACAAGCAGAAGGGTTGAAATAAGATGCTTCTATCCCAGTTGGGAAGAAGAAAACAATCACAGGCAGAAGAGCTAATGAGGGACCTAAGTGGTAGAGGGTAGGTAGAGGGTAAAAAAGGAACCTGATCAGGTATTGGGAGACAGGGACAGGAGAGAAGCTCTGACAGTCAGCAGAATGAATGGAAATATGCAACCTTGAGGTGTTGGGACCTTCTTGAAAATAGCAGTGACCTGGAAGGTGAGAGACTCTCAGGACCTTAGATGAAATTCCCTACAGTGGGGAGAGGAAACTTGTAGAGTCCTCCTCCAGTAGAAAGACAAGGCATCAAGTGGATGGATAGGTTTGTACTCTAACCTGGCATTGTTCCTGTCTAAAAGAACAACAGGGACAAAAATGGAGAAGAGACTGAGGGAAAAGAGGTCCAGTGACTAGCCCAACTTGAGATCCATCTCAAGGGGACGCTCTAAGGCTTGACTCTATTATTGATACTATGGGGTACTTACAGACAGGAGCCTAGCATGGCTGCACTCCAAGAGGCCCAACTTGCAGCTGACTGAGACAGATGCAGATACTTATACCCAACCAATGGAATGAAATCAAGGACTCCTGTGGTTGAATTACAGAAAGGCGGGAAGAAGTTGAAGAGGAGGGTGACTCCATAGGAAGACTAGCAGACTCAACTAACTGAGACCCTAGAGATCTCTCAAACTCTGAGCCACCCACCAGGAAGCATACACTAGCAGATCTGTGATCCCTTACACATATACAACAGAGGACTGTGCGGTCTGGCCTCAGTGAGCATCTTACCCTGGAGAGACTTGAGGTTCCAGGGAGTGGGGAGGCCTAGAAGGGGGTGACGTGGGGGGGGGGGCAGGTGAAAGAAGGAATAAGATGAGGAACTGTGGGAGGGAAGACCAGGATGTCGGTAATGACTGGACCATATATAAAAAAAAAGTGACTGCATGAATTCATTAAAACATTAAAAATCAGAGGTTTTAAATATGACTCATGCATCTCTAAGTTAGGTATAAAAACATTGACAAAAACATATAATTCTAATGACAAGTCTAAATTGTGATACAACAGATGCAAAGAAAATGCCCAGCTAACATAAACAACTATTGGGGAAAAAACATTCTCTAATATTGGCTTTCTATTGATGACAGACTGAAATTAAATAAATTTACTGGAATGAAAGAAAATGTATGAGAGCTGTCACTGACAATGAAGAGCATATTCCACTAATGTTACTATTAACAGAAATGAGATCACATTTTCTCAGTTATCAGAGATTGTAAATATGAAATGACCTCCAGTCGTGAAATGAATGTGTGCTGCTTTTTTCTTTCACTTTTATCATAGCTTTAAATCGATTTCTTTTCTGAACAAACAAGATGATTGCTTACAGAAGCTCAATACCATGATAAAAATCTAACGATAAAAGGATGAAAATTTCTCACATGGTATTAGATCAGAAATGCTTCAGATATTAAATTGTAAATTTATCAGATTGATTTGTGGAAGGTAGATCGCGGGCATGGCCAAACCCCAATGCATCATCATTGCAGTGGCATGGAAGAAGCATCTTGGTTTTTACATGGGATCTTTCACCACTGGGATTTTCATGATTGAGAAGACAAGTGAGTTTCTCCTTAGTGTTACAGAGAGACTAGTGTTTCGTGAATGAAGAAATTTGAAAGGTGAAAGGAGAATTCAGGTACTGCTTTATGTTTAGAATTTTCTACTTTTTATTCCCTTTACTCAGCTTCTCCCAATTCCCCTCTATTAATATTGTATTATAATATGTGGCTTAGGGTAGCTTCACATTCTCAGTCCTTTTACCTCAACCTTCCGAATGATAGAATTATAGGCATATACAATCAGACACTTCCATATCCTGCCACTTATATTAAATTTTTGAAATATTATTTTTAACTTATTCTCTATCTCCCTACAATGAAATATAAACTATATTTAAATACCTAGTTTAGACAGTTCTTTACTTGATAAATCCTTAGGTTATAATTAATAAATATGACTTGAATAAGGTAATAAAGAGAAATAGGCAAATGGAAGTAAAAGGCCTGCTGTTGCTTTTGAAATGTGGAGGAATGTGAATTCAGGGACCTTCAAAGTTTAGGAGACTTAGTCAATTTGAAGTCAATGTTGAACTTCCATCTGCCTCCATTTCCTGAGTTTTAGTAACAACCACTTAATTCAGGACACTGAGGAAGAGTAGAGTCATGGGTCTGCCTATCAGTCAACAAGCTAACAATTTCTTGGAGGAAAAATAATGATTACATGTGTTTTTGTTGATTTTTCAACATCCAATTACCAGGTATTCTGTAATTAAAGAACATCTAAAGAATATGTAGATCGGATAAAGACAGGCCTGTCAATAATATTAGGATTAGTGGCTTGCTGTGATCATGCTTTTTTTTTTTTTTTATTCTTTTTTAACTTATTTACTTGATATCCTGCTAACTGCCACCCTTTCTGTCACCTTCCCACAATCCTTCCGCCATCCTCCCTGCTTTTGAGTGGATGGGGGGCGCTTGGTTATCCTCTCCTACCATCCTGGCACTTCAGCTCTCTACTAGGACAGGTGCTTCCTCTCCCACTGAGGCCAGAGAAGGTAGCCCAGTTAGTAGAACATATCCCACATATACGCAACAGTTTTGGGGATAGCCTCTATTCCAGTTGTTCATGACCCACATGAAGACCAAGCAGTACTTCTGCTTCATGTGAGTCGGGAGGCCTAGGGACAGTCCATGTATATTCTTTGGTTGACGGTTCAAATTCTGAGAGCCCCAAAGGTCCAGGTTAATTGATTCTTTTGGTCTTCCTGTGGAGTTCTTATCCTTTTGGGCCACAATCCTTCGTCCTGTTGTTTCATAATAGTTCTCAAGATCCATCCATTGTTTGGCTATGAGTGTCTGTATTTGAGTCAGCTGCTGGATGGAGCCTCTCAGAGGACAGTATGCTCCCATCTGCTAGCATAACAGAGTATCATTTATAGTGTTAGAAATTGATGGTTGTCCATGGGATGGTTGTCCATTTCCTCAGTCTCTGCTCCCTCCCCTGTCCTTGCATTACTTGTAGACAGGATACATTTTTGTGAGTGGGTTGGTGTCTCTATTGCTTCACTGGGGTTCCAGACTGGCTACAGGATGTGGCTTCTTCAGGTTCCATATTCCCAATGTAGTGAGTCACAGCTAAGGTCATCCCCATTTATTCTTGGGTGAGTCCCTTTTCTCAGGTCTCTGTCTCATCTTGGAGATGAGCCCCACATTCTTACCCCTGTCAGTTGCAGATTTCCATTCATTTTCATGGCCATCTCGCCATCTTTTCTGTCCTTCCCTACACCTAATCCTGAAACTTCTATTCCCTTACCCATGCACTTCCCTTCCAATTCCCTTAATCCCTGTGCCTCTTATGACTATTTTATTTCCCTCTTTAAGTGATGTTAAAGCTTCTTAGCTTGGCATTTCCTTCTTTGTTAGCTTATTTGGGTCTGTGGAGTGTAAATTCTTACCTGTATTTTATGGCTAATATCTACTTATAAGTGAGTACATACCATTCATATCCTTTTGGAATGATGTTGCCTCACTCAATGATATTCTCAATTTCAACTTATTTGTCTGCAAAATTCATGATGCCCTGGTTTTTAATAGCTGAATAGTATTACATTGTATACATGTACCACATTTTCATTATCCAATCTGAAGAGTTGAACATCTAAGTTGTTTTCTGTTTCTAGTTATTATGAATAAAGTGGCAATGAATATAGTTGAGCAAATGCTTTTGTGAGATGTTGGGGCATTTTGGGGGGGTATATGTACAGGAGTGATAGAGCTGGGTCTTGAGGTAGATCTATTTCCAGTTTTCTGAGAAAACATCACATTGATTTCCAAAATGGTTATACAAGTTTGCACTTCCACCAACAATGGAGGAGTATTCCCCTTACTCCACACCCTTGTCAGTATGTGCTATCTCTTGAGTTTGGATTTTAGCCATTTTTTTTTTCAATATTTTATTAGATATTTTCTTAATTTACATTTCAAATGTTATCCCAAAAGTTCCCTCTCCCTCCCACCGCCCTGTTCCCCTTCCCACCCACTTCTACTTCTTGGCCCTGTCATTCCCCTGTATTGGGGCATATAAAGATTGCAATACCAAGGGGCCTCTCCTCCCAATGATGGCCGACTAGGCCATCTTCTGCTACATATGGAGCTAGAGACACGAGTTCTGGGGGTTCTGGTTAGTTCATATTGTTGTTCCTCTTCTAGGGTTGCAGACCCCTTCAGCTCCTAGGGTTCTATTTCTAGCTTCTCCAATGTGGGCCTCATTCTCCATCTTATAGATGACTGTGAGCATCCATTTCTGTTGGAGACAGCTATATCAGGGTCCCTTCAGTAAACACTTGCTGTCCTATGCAATAGGGTCTGAGTTTAGTGACTGATTATGGGATGGATCCCCCGGAGGGTTAGTCTCTGTATGGTCCATCCTTTCATCTTAGCTCTATACTTTGTCTCTGTAACTCCTTTCATGGGTATTTTGTTTCCTATTCAAAGGAGGAATGAAGTATCCACGTGCTGGTCTTCCTTGGTGATCATGCTTCTTGATCCTTGTAACAAACCTGTCTTTGATTAGGGAAAAGTTCCTAAAGATCTATATGGGTAGCTAGATCAGCTAGCCTTACCAACTGTCCCAGTCAGGACTTAAGCCCTGCAATTTACCATCACACAGAGACTGGACATCAAATGATACAGCTAGTTTTCTTAGGGCTTGGTTATTATTCTAAATTTCTTAAGGCCCTTAAAAGAGAATGTTACCTCCAGATATTAGGAAGCAATTTTAAAAGAATGATGTCCCATTCAACAAAAGTTGGATGGGTGGTTTTAGGTCATTCGTTGGGTGATGGATGTTTCTTGTCATTTTAGGGGGTTGTTTAAAAGTTGCGAATGGTCTTGGTAAGGGATAAAATAAAATACACCAAGTTAGGTTCAGAGAGTTCTCTTTTCTTTTTTCCTTCTACTCTTTTTTTTCTTCTATGTAATATCAGGGTAATGGGAGCAACAGTATGAAAAGGAAAATATAGAAATGATAAAAAAAAGTAGATTTTTAATTCTACTTTTGAGTAAAGAACATTAACAATCCAAATATTTTACAGTTGATATGAACTTTGTATATTGGTAGATATTTGGGGTTATATTTTGCTACAACATACTATGTATAAATGTTTCAACTCTTATATAAGATATTGTACCAATAAATCTTATTTAAGGATGCATGTGAAATTCTAGTCACTTTAAGAGCTGCTATCACAAACTCCCTAGGATAATTAAGAAATTAAAGTTACTAGTTAATCAATCAAACATTTAGCTATGATAGATACTAGTTTATTTCATTATTGAAATATGTTTCCTAGGTTAAACAGTAGAAAATAGCAAGAAACAAGCAATATTTACCTATTCAGATAAACTATGTATAGATAGATGGTCTTTAAATACCTCAGAGATCTACAGATTATGATATTTAATGATGTTTTATTAATGTAAGGCTTTTATGAGAGTGATAACAACTGTTCCTGGTAGCATTGCCACAACACTTCAAAGATGATGAGTATAAAAGAACCTCCATATGGAGATTGTTTTATGTGGCAAGCTAGCCACTGAGCAGAAACTCCCCTTACTTTAACTATAGACAGAATGCTGTACAAACTGTATAAACTAGCTGCAGGGAAGTTGACTGCAAAGCTTTACCAAGACAAGGTAAGTAGTCTTTGGTAATTCCTGCTTCACATAAACGTATGTCAAGTATCCTGGGCCAGAATGCCAAAGATTATGCTCTAACATTGGACAGGAATCTTGAATAAGTGTCCAGGTAGCCCAGCAACCTCTATTATCTCTATCGTTTTGGAAGCTGTTTGCTCTGCACTTCCTATTTTCTCATATAATATTTGTTCTTTCTCAGATTTCTGATGGGGTTGAAGATTAAGAAGTTAATGTCTCACAATTAAGCTTAGGTTATTTAGTATTTAATATAATAATATGAGGTCTAAGAAGATATTCTTAGGTTGTTAAATGCAAGTTATGATACAAAATGATTTAGATATAGAACGTTGGACTGAACAAAATAAAATAGATAATAGAGTTATGTCTCCAAGTTTGCCAAATACAAATTGACTGCACATTGTGAATTTAATTCTTACTGTATTGTTTTCATAATCTTTATTATGCACACTTTATTGATGATAGAAGAATATTATTTTATTGGACTAAAAGGGAAGAGATGTAGGGATAATATCTAGAAGCATCACATTTCAATAAAAAAATCTAATAGTCAATAGTCTGAGGCAGGATTAGAAAGTGGAGAGAGAGAGAGAGAGAGAGAGAGAGAGAGAGAAAGGATTCTGAGAAAGAGTTAAATGTGGGAGATTCCCTTCCTGGACCCAGAAAAAGTTGGATATATAAACCTGAGAAGTAACTAGCCATACAGTAGACATAGAATAGTATAAACAGGTTAGTACAAGTTGTGAGTTAGTGGGAACAGACCTAACTTATGGCCTATTTAATAAATAATAAGCTCCCGGGTCACTATTTGAAACTAGGGCACAGGTTAAAAAGTCTGTGTTTATAGGGCAGTAGGACAGATGTGATATGTGACAGTGTTAGGCCTAAAGGTTGGAAATCACTTAGTTGAAATGAATTCAGGTAGACAGAGGGGACTGAGCAGGTATACTACATGTGAGTCCTGGTGCAAACTTGAAGTGTGGGGATAGATACGGCTATGTGGAAAGATTGTATAAGGTGTGGGAAGGGATATATGTTGAACTGTATGCAGAATGCTAGAGATTGGTTGTAGTTCATGCAAGTATGATCAGATTGGGTCCCTGTATAGATCTTGTGGTTGAGGGGGCTGCATAGATGGAAAAGTCAACTAGATTACTTTAAACTAGACTCTGAAGAAGGATATGAAGGATCTGACTTTGTAGAGAGATTGCAAATGGCATGGAAGGGGCTGTTGATTTTGGTGACATTTGTCTCTCTATCTCTTTACTTATAGATATTTAACATCTATTAGTGTATCTATCTATCTATCTATCTATCTATCTATCTATCTATCTATCATCTATCTATCATCTAACTATATCTATCTATCTATCTATCTATCTATCTATCTATCTATCTATCTATTATCAAATTCCTTCTACCCATGATTTATTTATCTATCTGTGATCTATTTATCTATGGTATATTTATCTATGATTTATTTATCTCTGTCTATTTAACTACTATCTATCTATCTATCTATCTATCTACCTATCATCTATCTATCTATCTATCTATCTATCTATCTATCTATCTACATTTTATCTTTTATCGATCCATCCATCTATCCTGCTGAGTCTATTTAATGTTACATCTCTATATAGCATTTTATAGTCGATGACTTAATATTTGCTCACCAATTATGTTGCTGATCTGGGAAAGGCTGATTCTTTTCACAACAGTCACTAGTTCCCTGTAGTTTGTTTAAGGGTACATTCCTCTCGGATTTCCAACTTTCAGGGTAGTATGTCTATTTTTGTTGTCATTCTTCAAGTCTTCATTAGTTGCATATGTTAATGAGGCATTGTAGCTGAAGCTGCTTTGTCATTTCTAGGAAATACACTATCTTTCTAGTTTTCTGGTTCTTACAGTATTTTTACCTCTCTTCTGTTATGCTCCCTGAATCTTAGGTATTAGATTTGTGTTGAGGATAAATTAAATGGATTTCAGGATCCAAAATGAAATGATCTGGATGTCTTCATTTAGATCAGTTATGGTTTTCTGCAGTGGCATCCATCCTTTACGAAGATAAATAAACTTCTTCTGTGGGAATTAAGATAAGATTTAGAATACAGTCAGCAGTTTTTCTGGTCTATTCAAATTGTCGTTGGATGTTCTCTTCTGAAGTATATGATATGACTAATCCCAGCTACTTGCTTAGGTTTATTGGAAAATTCATGTGTTGCCTCCTATTTAGTTGGCTTTAAGTCCAATTGTATTGTTGATTATTACCATGATCTGAGCGCCACAATTGCTTTGTAAGAGATACCTTGGTCATAGCTGTGATTCATAGTCAGCATGGTTGGGTAGAATTATTGAATATTTCCCTTGTCAGCATGCATAGAACCTTCGAATAATTTGAAAGCAAGACCTCAAATAGGAGGCTTTAAAGTCACACCCAACTTAAATCTTCTGAGCTTAAATTTGTTTAAACCTAAATTTAGAATCCTAAGACCTAGCAACATACCAAGATTGTGACTTTTCTGTCTTTATAATTATAAAAAGAAAGTGAAGTATATTATTACTAGGACACTATATCATGTTTAAATAAAGAGGGTATTTTTTATATTTTCAGGATGTATCTTCTTATATCTCCCCTAATAATCATTTACATTACTCTTGAGAAAAATGCTTAGAAGAAAGTATGGCTTAGAGATGTGATAGGTATTATTTAATCTTTTACAAACTTCTGTATCCTGAGAGACTCATAGCATTGCTCAAGTATGTATAATGATAGAGTGCTTGTAATACGACAGTTGATGATTTTTCTGTAAAATATAAATTTAGAAAATTGTGTTCAATTTTATGATTATAGTAAATATTCACATTGATCTTCCCTTAAAATAGATCATTGATTAGAGACCAGTTTTAGGCCAAATACCTTTCTTATTAACTGAATTATTACAGAAAAGCTATGAATTGATTACAATAAGTACTCCAAACTGATGGTGGATAAATCAATTTTAACAAAGCCATTCAAACAGTCAAAGAATCTAACCAATTTAAGTAGTCGCCTGCACTCAAATACAAAAGTCAATTATCTCAGGTCAGATATTAACCCTAAGCCAGTCTTCTTTAATTCATAAATATTGTTAATTTAGTCCAGGATTCACTTAATTTATACACTTATCATATTCTTAACATCTTCATTCACTCAGTAGAAAGATCAGAATTTGCATATTTTCTCATTTTCTCCATTACAGAAACATTGAAGTCAAAACTGACCTAGGATCATTGACAAAAGCATTGTTTTTCTAAAGTATATTCTATTTACTATCTTAAAATTATTTTCTTTGATATTCTAGCATGTATTACAATTCTCAGAAATATTATAGAATAAATTAACTATTTTCTTTGTTTTTCCATAATTATTTTTCAGTGTTTCATAGAGCATTTTGTCCTTGAAGGTTTAAAACTTACTTAAAACTATGGTAGACATTCGCCATCAATCATTTCCATTGAAATAAAGGTTCATCAATAAAGTAGCTACATATTTATGCCATGTGCCGTTTTAAAAACTAATTTCCAAATCTTCAGAAAAATTAAGTAATGAAGACTAAAGCTATGCAGATGTGCAGTTATATTTTCTGCATTAATGAAAACATTAAAAACTGTTAGGAACATATATTACATTTCTAAAATATGAAGAAAATTTGGTTAACAGACTGCCCAGTGCATTTAATCTCACACGTCACAAAACTCCAAATGAGAAAATGCACAGTACATTTAACCTCAAGAGCTGAAACCTCCAAATGAGTTTTTGTGCACTGGCAGCTTCAGGAAAAATTCTTTGCCGTGCCTTTTCTAACCAGGATGTTGCTTCTTTAATAATGAAGATAGGTGGTGCTTTTTTCAACTTTGCATTTGTTTTTGTTTTTGTTTTTTCCTTTCTTTTTCTTTTTGTTTTTAGATTACTTTTTTTTTTTTTTTACAGTCTAATTATTGCGCCCTCTCTCCTTGTCAGGCCTCCCACAGTTCCTCATCCCATTCTTCCTTCCCTTGCTTTCAAGAAGATACCCCATCCACTGGCCAGACCTCTCCACTCCCTAGGACCTCAAGTCTCTGGAGGGTTAGGTGCCTTTTTGCCCACTGAGGCCAGACTAGGCAGACCTCTGTTGTATGTGTTGGGGACTTTGGTCTGAGAGATCTCAGTGATCCGGTTAGTTGAGAATGCTAGTCTTCCTATGGTGTTGCCCTCCTCTCCAGCTTCTTCCAACCTTTCCCTAATTCAACCACAGGGGTCCCCAACTTCAGTCCAGTGGTTGGGTGGAAGTATCTGAGTCTGTCTTAGTCAGCTTCTTGTTTCAGAGGAGAGCCATGTTAGGCTTCTACCTGTAAACATATAGCATCAGTAACAGTGGCAGACCTTGGAACCTCCCTTTGAGATGGATCCCAAGTTGGGACGGTCACTGGAATACCTTTAGATCTGTGTCTTCTCCATTTTTGTCCCTCTAGTTCTTTTAGACAGGAAGAAATCTGGGTCATAATTTTGACTATGGGATGCCAACTCCATCCTTTCCCTTGATGCCCTGTCTTTCTACTAGAGGTGGACTCTACAATTTCCCTCTCCCCACTGTTGGGCATTTCATCTGACACCCTTCCTTCCTAGTCCTGAAAGTTTATCTTTTCCCAGGTCTCTGGTATTTTCTAGAGGCCCCCCTCCCTCCTACCTTCAAGGTTCCATTCATCCTNCATCCTCAATTGAGCCCTTCTGCTTTTTATCCTTCGTGAATTCTAAAGGTATATAAACCCCTAGCCAAACTAATTTTTTTTTTTTTTTTGTAAAAGTGCTAAACGGATGAGCTAGTATTGCTCTTGCAGAGGACCCACATTCAGTTCCCAGCACTCATACTTAGTAGTGAACAAATCCCTATCATTCCAGATTCAGGAGGAATCAGTTCTTATGGTCCCTTCAGCTCCTTAACCCATGTGTATATAACCATACACAAACACACAAGCATATATATAATTGAAACCAATGAAAAGAAAATTGAATAACTTTTTATAGGGCTAAACTCAGTAAGTTAGAATAATCTTTGAAAAATAAGTACCGCCCCATACACACAAAAAACCAGTAATAATAAAAGTAAGTATAACACAATAATTAAAACCACATCAATTGAACAAGGTCATCAAATCCAAAATTTAGTTCTTTAAAGAACTAGTTTAATAAACACATTGAATTAAATATTAAGACTAAAGAAAAGTTATTGGAAGCAACACTGAATAGCAAGTAAACGAACTACAAAATCAACCCAAAATAAATGGGAACATTGTAGTAAAAAATGTGCCTGTAACTCTGAACAGATAAGTAAAATGATTAGTTCTTAAAATTATAAACTATGACTTATAGCTCAGTACCTTGCTCAAGCACTGAGAATCTTCTTTCTGCAGCAGATAGGAACAAACAGAAGATCCAGAGCCAAACATTATGTAGATAGTGAAAAACCATGGATCATTCAGTCCTAAAAGGGGAATTTTTATCATTGCCCTCAGTTTTCGGGAAACCTGATAGAAGAGAAGCCAGAAAGAGTTTAAGAGTTAAGCATGGGGTCCCTAATGGAGGAGTTATAGAAAGGGCTGAAGGAGTTGAAGAGTTTGCAACCCCATTGGAAGAACAACAGTATCAAAAAACCAGACCCTCCAGACTCCCCAGGGACAAAATCACCTACCAAAAAATACATATGGAGGGACCCATGGCTCCAGCCACATGTGTAGCAGAGGATGGCCTTGTTGGGCATCAATAGGAGGAGAGACCCTTGGTCCTGTGAAGGCTCGATGCCCCAGTGTAGGGGAATGCCAAGATGAGGAGGTGGGAGTGGCAGGTTGGTGGGTGGGGCAAGACCCTCATAGAAGCAAGAAGAGGGCAGATGGGACAGGAGGTTTCAAAGGGGGGGGGGACTGGGAAAGGAAAATAACTAGGAAAGGAAATATCCAAAAAAAAAAAAAAAAAAGAGAGATAGGATGGAGGACAGTGAGAAAATAAGCCTCTAAATCCACATGATCAGTGTACATATGAAGTCACAGCGACTGCAGCAGTGTGTACAGGACTTGCATGGATTTGTAGTAGTTGGTGATCCTGACCTGAAAGGAGAAATGGAACAATGCCTCCATGAGAAAACAAGAAGCTATCTCTAGTAGTAGCCATTTGTAAATGAGAATTCAGTTTTCTCCAAGAGAGTTTCAGTGAAGAAACAACTACTCTCAAGGGTAGGCTTCATGTCTAGCAATAGATGGCAAAAGAAAACGAACTCAACTGCATCTTTGAAGGTCACTTGTCAGAGCTCTTCCTTTTTTTTTTAAACATGTATGTATGTATGTATGTATGTATGTATGTATGTATGTATGTATGTATTTTATCTTGGTGCAGTACACCTCACCAGCTTCTCCCCTTCATCTTCCCAGATCCCAGATCTGTATCTTCCCCCACGTTGCCTTTCTTCAGGAAAAACAAACAAACAAACAAACAAACAAACAAACAAACAAATAAGGTCTTTCAGGGGCATCAATGAAATACAAGCTACAAGCCACAATATAGAGAATTACCATTAATGAAGACTGAACAAGGTAACCCAGGAGGGGGAAAGGGTTGCAGCAAGTAGGCAAAGGAGTCAGGGACAGTTCCACTCCCATTTTTTATTTAATTTTGCTTACTTTCTTCTCTCTTTTTACCTGATAGACTTTTTGCATATATGTTATGTCTTCCAGTTTAGTGTTTTAATGGGATTCTTGGGCATGCAAAGGAGGGGTTCTGTTTCTAGTGCCTTCTCTTATGCTTTTTTCCTTCTGTTTGTTTATTCTAAAGCCAATGAAGTGTTTTTTATTTTATTTTTTTTTCCAATTTTTTAATTAGATATTTTCTTAATTTACATTTCAAATGCTATTCCGAAAGTCCCCTCCCCCCTCCCTCAACCCCTCCCCCTCCCCCTCCCCCCTCCCATTTTATTTTATTTTATTTACTCTGTTATCACATAGAAGCCTGGTTATTTTCTAGCTTCTTTTTTTTTTTTTTTTTTTTTTTCTTAACACAAATTAGACAATGTGAAATTATAATCATGAAACATAATATAACTAACTGATTCGATTTGCCACTTTATTGATCTTTATCTTGGTGTTGTCCTAAGCCAATCTGGAGAGGAGATTTTGAAAAGGAGTGGGTTCAGATAGAATGTTAGGACAAAGTGGGGAGGAAATGGGAAGAATATCTGAAAGGGAAATCATAAGAACTATCATTTGAGAAAAAAATCTATTTTCAATAAAACAAAAAAATGTGCTGATTTAGTCTTGAATATAATTTGTTTAAAATGGAAGAAATATAAGCTAATTCTTTTTTATTAGATTTTTTTTCTTCATTTACATTTGAAGTTCTATCCTAAAAGTCCCCTATATCCTCCCCCTACCCTGCTCGCCAACTCACCCACTCCTTATTCCTGGCCCTGACATTTCCCTGTACTGGGGCATATAATCTTCACAACACCAAGGGCCTCTTCTCCCATTGATGGTCGACTATCCTCTGCTACATATGCAACTAGAGACACAAGTTCTGGGTGGTACTGGTTAGTTCATATTGTTGTTCCTCCTATAGGGTTGCAGACCTCATTAGCTCCTTGGGTACTTTCTCTAGCTCCTTCTTAAAAAAAATACTTTAAAAATATTGAAGTGGGCAAAGCTATTTGAGATGTTTAAAGTTTTCCTTTTCAAAAAATTTAAATGTCTGTCTTTATAGGCAAGCTTATATTAAGGAAATTAACAAATTTATCTTTTTAAGTGCTCTAGATAATAAAGTAGAAGATTCAGAAACTTTCTTACTAAATGTATTTTAACAGTGCTAGAACAGACACTAGAAGTAATATTTCAAGTTATTACTAATCTAGATACAATGAAAAAAATCTAGCAAACTTATTTCACAGTAGAATTCAGGGCTGTCTCAGAAAATTTAAAAGATCAGATTTACCTACAAACAAAAATTCATTCATCTTCCTCACAAATCTTTCCTTAAACAATTTTACTGTTATTTGAAAATTGTTTACATGCATATGATATATGTCAACCAAGTCTGCATCACATTTGTTCCCTTACCTTAATGGAAAACTTGGATGAAACATTAAGTCACTGTATAAAAGTAGTTGGGAATGTTCAAGTCCATTGATGACTGAGCAAATCAAGAGCAAAGCAGTCTGTAAACTGTGAACAGGTCTTATCCACAAGTTGTTGGTTAAGTCCTATTTTCCCATCTGTTCTCTGTGTTTCGCCCTCCATAGCACACACTTGATGGATAAAGGCCTTCTCTTCAGTATTTTTTAATCATATCAAAACTTCATCTTATTACATATATTTTAGTATTATACTGCATGATATTTCTGGAGAAGTCATAAATACCATTATTTATACTAGAATATATCTGGATATATCTCACTAAAATATTTGGGCAAGTAATAAAGAGGGGATACTATTACCTTTACTTACCTTATAAAGGTTCTAAATATCTTAAAGAATGTAATATTGATAAATAAAAATTAACTGTATTGTTTGGATTGAAGAAATTATTAGAATAAACCAATTTTAATTCCCAATAATAAGATAGGTTACTCAGTAGTGAGTTGTAAAACTATGTGAAATTTGGAATAATAATTCACTTGTTTTATTTGTTTCTATGCACTCCTACTTTCTTGCAGAGTTCATGTTGCCATTATTGAATCCTAAGGGATACTTTGCCATGATAATTGTTTCTGTAATTCACAGGTTTCACAGCTGGGTATGACTGAAGGTTGATTCTCTCCCTTGGCAGCTTACATATCATCACATCCTTGTCCAGTAAAATCTAGTCATCAGGGAGAAGGGTTTTAGGCCAGTTCCAACTCAAATTCTCCAAATCCTATATCCAAAGTAGGTGGCATGTTCAATAGAGACTTACCTTCAATGTCAACTTCTGTGAGGCGACCAAGGAAAACAATAGCCCTTTTTATTTTTAGAGTCTCTTGGACTCTCCTGACCAACAACTTGAAAGGAGGTTTCTCAAACTTTGTACTAGCATTTCTGTTAGGTAATCTAGGTCTACTAGGGGAAGTATTATCATTGTAAGGAGTATAATTTTAGTATAATTCATATATATGTATATACATGTACTAATACATATTTTATATAACAAATATATTAAAAAATATTTGTACTACTTTTTAGTACCATCAGCAATAATATCTAGTTGCTTTCTCTCCGCACCACTGTTAGCCTCTTGTGTAGTCTGCCTCATTCTATGGGAAGAAAGCATACAGCCATATTTTCCTCTGAATATAGTTATTCACCCTCATTTTTTAGCTTCTTTTGAACACAAATTAGAGAAGGTAACTGTTGTAATCACAAAACATAACATAAATAACTGGTTTGATTTGTAACTTTATTGATCTTTATCTTTGTTGTGATCTAAACCAATCTGGAGAGGAGATTTTGATTTTGTAATCGCTCTTTTTCTGTAAGTTAAGCCCCGGAAAGTTATCGTTTAGATGTTTTTTGTTGTTGTAAAGGACTGAGTAGAAGCCCTTGCTCATGTGTTTGGTTGTATGTGGACTATCTCAGGCTGTGTTCTACAGAGAAGTACTTTATAAGTTGGAAAGTTACATTTCCTTTGAGAGAAGTCCCAATTAAATTCCCATATAAGCTGCATGCAACTCATTCCATTTTACAAGTAAGGAGTAAGTCTAATAAAGATTACACAGCTTTCTCAATTATGCATACACAGACATTTTAGTGTCACAGAAATTGCAAAAGAGTTAGGCCCACATTGCAATTGACTCTAAATTCTGGGCTCATTGCATTGTATATTAATAAACACTAAACATACCAATGTTAGATAATAGAATACTTACTATGGTATTGAGCTCCCAGAAGACATTTATGAGGACCTGCCAATGGGAAACAAAGCACATCAGAGTTAATACTATTGATTTTCACCGTTTTCTGTTATATTCCTGGCTTGTTCATTTTTACTCATCCATCACAGCTGGAGAAATGGCAATAATCTCTGCCATGAACTTCTTGGGCTCATACCCTCTTCCCAACCGATGTTGTGTGGATGCCACAAACTAGATAGTTCTATATGCTAAAACACTGGATGGCTCTCATCTCCTTTCTTGAACTACCAGTTTCTGGCTTCTAGCTTTAAATTTCAGTGTTGATCTTTCTCAATTACATTATAAAAAAAGAGGTGCTGTCTGTCTGTCTGTCTCTCTCTCGCTCTCTCTCTGGAACAACAGTTTTAAAAAGCAATTATTTTGTCAAATTTTATGAAGTACATCAAAACTAGATATTTCATTATTTTGCTATTGTTCTGAGAAAATCTCTCACTTTGTAGCTTACTTTGTAATCTGGGCTGGCCTTGAGCTTGAAGCAATGCTTTTGTATCTGTCTCTCATTTGCTAGAATTACAGATGCATAGTATACCTGCTATCAATATTTTTTGTTTAAGATATTAATGTTCACATTTAAAATTTACTAGCTTAATTTGATTTCTTGCCTAAGGTTTCAATATCCTCTTAGCCTTGATAGATGTAATTCCTACTTTACAATGGAGACTTGCCATTATTCAAATTGGTTTATATTATTTTATATAGTCATGAAAATTTATCTGTGAAGGTTCCCTACAATTTTCCATTTTCTACACTGAATATTTCATACACTGTATATTAAAATGTCATATGATATGAAAATGACTTACATTCAGAATGAATATCAATGCTACATTAACTTCTTTATGTATTTTAAAATTTTTTGTCTTCTTAAAATAAACTGAGGATGTGATAGAAAGTTTCATATTTCCGTGTGTTACAGTCCCCTCTGGGTTCTTTAAGTGCAGTAGAATTATAAAATAGTTCAGATTTGTTGATTTTTTTGTTTTTTGTTTGTCTTTCTTTTTATCCTGAGTTATTATTTTCCTAAAAAGTTACTACAAAATGAGATTGAATTAATAAAGTTTATATATTTTGATTTTTCTTGTGCTGAATTGGGCCACATCAAGATAACCCTATACACATACCGGACCAAAAAAGCAGGCATCTTTCATTAAGTAGCCCATTAGTAATTCCATTCTTAATCTTTCCTAAAAATCATGGACTTGTGCAGCCATTGCATATTCCAGTAATTTATATACAGTAACTATTACTTTCTTATGAGCAAATAACTTCCCAAGTGCAGTCTGAGGTAGATTGGTTATGTTTAACTACAGAGCCTTCTCTTGCAATTATGGCATATACAGTGATTACCTTAAACTACATTATGCATGATTGTAGCTTATGTTCAACAAGATACATGATCTTGATGACTATAGTTTATGAAATTATAACTGTCACTTTTCTGAAGCCAATTACAAGTTTGTGTTAGAAGTTTACACCAGTTAGAAGCTTTGGTCTTACATTTGTAAAGTAGCTAATAGTCAGCTAAGGAGGTGGAAACATAAAGACCTTGAAGTCTATAGCAAAGTAATTTTAAAAAGTAATTCGGAGGTAATAATTATATGTTGTTCTGCTTTAAATATATATGTAATAAAATATTTTAAAACTGGACATCTTACACAATGTTGATTAAATTGTTATTCAGTTGGCATCTGTGGTTTATAATGAAAACAGTTATTAAAGAAAATTGTATATATAATTGTGTGCATTCTTCTATAAAGTATAACTTTGCAATATATTTGCAATATATAATTTTATGTGATATGTATAATTCTGTATCTATTTTTGCTATCAAAATATCATTGTAAACTTATTGTTTTACATAAAGAACCTAACTTTTAAAGTTATTTAAATTGGAATGTAAATATATACATGTTTTCGGTTTCCTTGACATGACAGTTGTGAATTTTCCTTGATATGTAATTGAAATATATAAAACTGTATGAATGAGAATCACACGGGGTTTGTTAATTGACTATGTCTTATATGGCAATCCTTTTTCATTAAGAAAATGAACTATTGTTTCATAAAAAAAAGTAATTATAAAAAGGAAAGAAATTTATATTCTATAACAAACGAAAATATCGTTTATACCCCTTTCTAAATGAGAATCCCTGGAACATGAAGGCACAGTTTTCCGTGTGTTTTGAGTAATTCCTTAAAGTTAAACGTTGTTCATCTCACTTGTTGCTAGTTAGTAAGATAACCAAACAGGCTAGAACCGTGTGAGGTTGAGAATAAATAGAATTGAATTTTCTTTAGCTGCAATAAGGCACAGGATGAAGACGTGGTCAGAAATGAATAGAAGGACTGGCTTCATTGCACATTTGATCCAGCAGACAAGGGCTCGATATACTGACATTGTTTTTTAATTATGTAGTTATGGTTGTAAGTTAGAAGTAACAATTTCTAAGTAACAAAATAAAAAGAAGTAAAACAGGCAGCAGAAATATTAAAGAGGATTTCACCCATTTTAAATAAGAAATGTTTTATAAATATTCAAGCACATTGGGTGTGTTTATTCATAAATCCATTCAGGCGCTTAATAAAAATTTATATGCTAGTAAATGGTATGTATTCTGCATATATAACACAGACACAGTGTCTGTCTTCCTTAATCATAAAGTCCACAGGGAAATAAATCAAGCACATCATACTAAATCGTTATGACTAGGATGTGTGATATGAGTACCAATGACAAGATACTGTGAGAAGAATTAATAGTGAAATTTAACCTTACTGAGCTTTGGGTGTTATTATGTCCTTGAGCAAGTATCACTTAAATCAAAAGGAAAGGAGATAGCTAGGTGGTGGAATCCAGGGAATGGGATACTGAAAACAATATATAATATATATATATAGTGCCCTTGGCCTACACTAACTGGGTTTCTGAGTGAAAGACCAGAGCTGTATGGGAAAGAACGGTCGAGAGAAATATGGAGGCCAAGACAAACATACTCTGATCAAGGCCCCAAAGTTTATTGGAAGTTTGTGCTTATAAAGAGGGTAGGCCCAACCCCCACCAGTCCACTCTTGGCCCCTGAGTCTAGCCTGAAGTCGACCTGGGGCTAGCCTGAAAACGATGTGTAACGTGCAGGATGCGTTGTGTTTCTGTAATGTCTCAAGAGTATCTCAGCAGGCAGCAGGATTTTGGCGAAGTACAGCAGCAGATGACATAAAAATAAAAGCCAACTAACTCAGAAGGGTACACCGCAGTTGATTTCATTTCAGTGGCAGCAAAGTCTGAATTGGCCTGCTTCAAGGCTGGGGGAGGTTTTATACACACACACACACACACACACACACACACACACACACACACACACACACACATATATATATATATATATATATATATATATATATATGATAAATAATTGTGAATGGATATGAATGGTTATAGTTATAGATGAGTGAAGGTGACTTTGAAATTATAAGCAGGGCATTGGAGGCCAATAGACGTTAGTCAAAACATCCATTATGAAAAGAGATACCTTAATTTCTATTAAGAAACATAATTTCAAGCTTCAGGAAAGTAATTATTTGACAACAGTTAACCTTTAGTAGTATTGTTGCTAAATCAATAAATATCAAGATAGAAAATAATTCAACAAAGTTCTAGGAAAAAATGCCCTCATAATTACAGGAAGAAAAAAGCAATCTGGCTCAAGGCTTCCACACAGTAATAATAAGAGCCAACATAAACAAAAGCGTTCATCCATTATTTCTCATTATAGAGGAGTTCAACAAGGTATGCCAAGGGAACTTAAAAGAAACTCAAGAATAAAAACAGGACGGAGTGAGAAAACATACTTAAGTGCCACCGTGAAAGATATTTATTTGGATGTTTCCAGTCTGTTTCTGCCTTTAGTCCAAACTTGTCCAAAGTATAAGAATAGATTTGAGGATGAATTTTTATTAATAATTAGATGTAGGTTTTGATCTTGAAATCTGATGTTGACATTTTAAGCTTCATATTTCTTGGTGTAGTAACTTTCCTTAGCCCATTACATCTATCACACCTTTTGGCTTTTATTTAATTTTATTTTTAATTAATTAATTAATTAATTAATTAAATTTACACTCCATATTTTATTGCCTCCCTATGTACCCTCTGACTGTTCCACACTCCATACCTCCTCCCCACCCCCCCATCTCCATATGAATGCCTCCACCCACCACCCCACCTGATGGATAAACTCCCTAGGGCCTCTAGTCTCTTGAGGGTTAGGTGCATCATCTTTGAATGAACACAGACTGGCAGGCCTCTACTATATGTGTGTTGGGGGCCTTATACCAGCTGCTGTATGCTGTCTGTTTGGTGCTTCAGTGTTTGAGAGATCTTGGGGGTCCATAATCCATTATATAAACAAACTCAAAGAAAAAAAATCACATGATCATCTCCTTAGATGCAGAAAAAGCACTTGACAAAATACAAAACTCCTTCATGTTAAATGTATTGGAGAGATTAGGAATTTAAGGCCCATACCGAAACATAATAAAGGCAATTTACTGCAAACCAACAGCCAATATCAAATTAAATGGAGACATACTTGAAGCAATTTCAGTGAAATCAGGGACAAGACAAGGATGCCCACTCTTCATATATCTATTCAACATAGTACCCGAAGTGCTAGCTAGAACACTAAGGTAACAAAAAGACATCAAGGGGATAAAAATTGCCAAAGAAGAAATAAAAGTATCACTATTTGCAGATGATATGATAATATACATAAGTGATAACAAAAATTCTACCAGAGAACTTCCCCAGCTGATAAACAACTTTGCCTTATATTTTATAATTATGTTTAAATTTATGTTATGAGAAGGACAGGATATAGTGGGAACTGCTGAACTTGTAGAACCATGTATCTTTCATTTAAAATCCGTGATCCAAACCAGTAGCATGATCTTGCTTTCACATTTATCTAGTTAGAAATGTAAATTAATGATAACCTATGTCATAGGTCAGAGTAAGATTTGGTTAATAATTAGACATGCTGTTGTTGATCTGATATCATTGGGAATTACATATTGATCTTTGCTATTAAGCCCTGTATTTAATTTATTTATTTATCTTTCTTCGAGACAGGGTTTTCCTGTAAAGCCCTGGCTGTCCTGGAAGTCACTTTGTAGACCAGGCTGGCCTCCAACTCTTTAATTTATTTTGATAAAAAGTATCATATTTTTTGCATAGATATTTCCCTTCTCTTAAATGTAAATAGATATGTGATATTATTGTACACACACACACACACACACACACACACACACACACACACACACACACACACACACATATATATATATATATATATATATATATATATATATATATATATATATATGACAGATGAAAATATTTAATTTACAGAACCTACTGTATATATTTTGAAGCTTTTATGGTTTTTCTATAATTTTATCATTTTGCCTATACATTTTTGATCAAATATTATTAAACCTAATACATGAATACTAAGGTATCTATCTATCTATCTATCTATCTATCTATCTATCTATCTATCTATCTAACTTTGTTTGTATTTGACAATTTTGGTGACTGAGTCTATGGCTTTGAAAATGATAACCAAATTCTGGATTACTGGATAGTGTCTCTAGACAAAAGATATTTATATGAACCTAACCATACTTCTTAACTAAGAAGTACTAAACACTTTTAACATCACTCACTCTTTGTGCAGCTTTACATCTATCTCTTCTCTGGAGAACTCACAAGATTCAAATTTGTCATTTATACCAATAAAGTATCGTGGGTTTAATACAGTCTCACAGTCTACATTTTTAAAATAAACACATGTCTTTCTGATTATAGACATGATTTTTTATCATTTTACATTGAAACTACCAATACTTCTCTTTGTAGTAGGAACTCAAGATATTTATACGTAATAAATTGATTTAGTATTGTATTTGTAGGGAGTATTAGGTAGAATGAGCTTCATGTGTTGTTGTATTTAAGTAATATGCAACAAAAGTGTTCCTTATGTCTGTGAGCATGGTTCAGGGTTTAGAAGAACACACTGCTTTACATTTTGCATTTCAGAACTCATCCCATGGCTAATAACAAACTGTAACTCCAGCTCCAGGGAATCTAATACTTTGTTCTAACTACACTGGAAGCACATACATATATGGCATACACCCATACACAATATACATATAAATATCTGTATATGCATATACAAATATATGTTTATAACTAAGTAAAAATAAAATACTCAAAAATGTCTTTTAATCCTTAAATAATTTCCACATGGTAATTCCTAGTATGTATGCTTTTGCTTTGTTGTAAATTTAAAAAATACATTTGAATGCATAAAAGAATAATTTCAAAAAATGTTATGCATGGGTCTTGTTTGACCATTCCTAAGAATAGTTTTAAATTTGGATATGAAAGTTTAATTTAGTTAGGGGATTTAACTATATTCTATCTAAGCAGATAAAATTCAATGTAGAAGGCAGACACTGTTGTGGATGCTAAGAAGTGCATGATGAGAGGAGCTTGATATAGCTGTCTCCTGAGAGGCTCTGCCAGACTCTAACAAATACAGAGGCACATGCACACAGCCAACCATTGGACTGAACACAGGAACTAGGAAGAACAATACCAATCAACCAGACCCCCAGAGCTCCCAGGGACTAAGCCATCAAACAAGGAGTACACATGGCTCCAGCTGCATATATAGCAGATGATGGCCTTGTCAGGCATCAATGGGAGGAGAGGTCCTTGGTCCTATGAAGGCTCGATAGATGCCCTAGGGCAGGGGAATCGAGGGTGGGATGTGGGAGTGGGTGGGTGAGTGGAGGAACACCTTCATAGAAGCAGGGGGTGGTAAGATGGGATGGGAGTTTCTGGAAGTGTGGAAAACAGGGAAAGGGTCTAACATTTGGAATGTAAATAAAGAAAATATCCAATAAAACATTTGTAAAAAAGACAGAAAAAAGGCTGTTTCTGAGATTGGCTTATGGAGGGTGTAGATAGGATGAGTAATATGTTCAGTATATCCATTCCCTGGAGCTCCATTAGTCATATCACACCATTGTAAAACCAGTGACACTCATTAAATATCCCACTGGAATATCCATGTACAAATTATGTCTGTGTGTGTTCTCTCATTTTTAAAATGTGATTCACAAGATAATTAATAGTTAACAATAATGGTTAATGGCACCTGCTGAACAGAGTAAACAGATATTGGGAAAATAACATTTGCCTTCAGGAGGTATACGCCATGTCTAGGAAATTCAGGATAAGAATATAAACTTCTGGGTGACTGAAGAATCAAAATAGATGTTGATAAGGATTACTTCTGCTTCAGTGCTGTGGGTAACCACTGTGCACTTCATTGTTTTGGGTGGATAACTTTGCTTTGGACTTTCAGCTCAAACTTATCAACCTTCTCTATCCTGTTACCACCAGAGGTTGAGAAAGATTACCCTAATAGTGTTGCTGTCACCAAGCACAGGGAAGGTTTGATCAACATGAGGTTATAGCAAGAAATGAGAGGGTGAGAATAAAATAAGATTGAGCCATAAATCAAAGCATAGACTTCCATTTTATGAATTCTCACTAACGATCTTTTTAGAATGAAGCTTTTGGTTAAGGAACAACTTTGTGTGCATGTCAGTAACCTTGAACTCTTCTTCCTCTTGTCTCACTCTCAAAAGTATATGTATCATGCCTGACTTGTATTGAAACTTTTGTGACTTATGCTGAATTTTTTGACACTGCTGACAGTCATATTTTAGAATGCAAAATTTCCAGGAGAGATCAATTACTAATTACAGCTATTCCTTCTCTGCTGCACAGCCACTGAGTTGAGTATGTGTTACAAACAAACAAACAAACCACAAAGCTCTTATAGGTGAGCATTTCATTCGACATTTCATGCCACATTCAATAATCATCTCTTCTCTTGTCCCTTCTTGTTAGACATAGAATATATCCTCAATGCCCCTAGCCTTGTCATTCCATATCATCTGCTTGCTTGCTTTTGTGGTTAACTTGAAACCTCTAAAGTCTTTCTAAATAGTCTCTTCATTAAGTGCTTGTCACACGTTTTTCTATGTGAGTTCCCATTCTTTCTTATCAGAGTCATACTGGATAACTTCATCAATAAAACACTGGCTCATTCTTTCAAAACATACAGCATCATTACATGATTACATTTTGCTTTTTTTTTTTAGTATATAATGAGCACAGCAGTGCTGAGCACAGAGAGTTGATTACTTAAGTCCTTATTAACTACAGAAACTTGAGGCTTTTAATTAAATTAATATCTTGGAATAATATGTGACTATATTTAGAGTTTTATAATTGTGGTATTTAATGAAGACAGATGGATCTTTAAAAAGAAAGTTCTTCAAAAGACTTGTAATAAATCATCATGATATTTCATAATATTTAGTTTCTAGAAATCTTCTAAGTCATGCTAGATACTTTCTATAAAGGAATTGTGCAATTTTTCTAAATTATCACCAATGGCATTATAGTTAGTTATTGATTTTAGTGGGTATTTCCTTTTACCCTAGATTCTGAGAGACTTTAAAAAAAATCTGTGATGGAGGACTTGTTAAAATAGAAAAATGCTGGAGTCCATGCAACCTAAATTCTACTTTCCTAGGGAAGCTGTCCTGACGCTGGGGTGATCAGCATATCATCAGTCTTTCAGCTCAACTTGCTTTGCTTTCTGTTAAATGGAGCTATTCTTTGCTCTCCTTGGGTGAGTGTTCTCTCTGTATTCATGCATGCAGCAAAACTGCAGCATCAGATAGGACAGAATAAATGGCATCCATGCAATGTAACTTCATTCAATACACCTAATACTTAACTGAATGAACTGGGCAGTATTTACATAGTTTTTATTATTGTTATTATTATTATTATAGTAGTAGTAGTAGTAGTAGTAGTAGTAGTAGTAGTAGTAGTAGTAGTGGTAATAGCTGTAGTAGCAGCAGCAGCAGTAGTATTATTGTCTCATATGTTATATCTCTACTACAGTTTCCCCTCTATCCACTCCTCCCAGTCCCACTTGCAACTTTCCATCTCTAAGAGAGCCACTCCTCCTTTTCCTTTCATAGAACATAGAAGGTCTTCCAGGGATATCCACATAACACGACATCACTAGCTACTATGAGACTAAACACAAGACCTAATTTCAACACTGGACAATGTAACGAAATTGGAAGAAAGGGTCACAAGCACCCTCCATTCTCACTGTTGGAAGTACCCTAGACACCAAGCTATACAACTTTTTACATAAATGCAGAATACCTAGGTTAGACCCATACAGAGTCTGTATTTATCATTTCAGTCTCTGTGAGTCCCTATGAGCTCTGTTTAGTTGATTCTGAGAGTTGCGTTTTGTTCTTGCAGTGTCCATGATCCCTCTAGTGCCTACAACCCTTCCTCCCTCTCTTCTGAGGAGTCTCACTGGCTCTGACTAGTATTTGGCTGGGGGTCTCTGCATTTGCTTCCATCACTTGCTACATGATACCTCTCTAACAGTTGGGCTACACACTGAGCCATGAGCATAGCAGATATCATTAGGAATCATTTCATTCAGTTTTTTTCCAATTCCGTTCAGTGTTAACCTGGGCCCCTAGGCGGGATGTCCTGCTCCTGGTACCTAGAAACCTCAGGAGTTTCAGGTGTGGCCTCCCTCTCATGTGTGGGCCTCAAGATAGCCAGGCCATTACTTGGTCACTCATACAAATTCTGTGCTATCATTACCCCAGAATATGCAGCTTGGCATATTGTAAGTCGGTGGTTTTATGGTTGGGTTGATGCCCTAGAATCATTTCTGGGGGACTTTCTTGCCTTTAGAAGATGGTCATTTCAGGATCTATATCCCACATTACTAGAAGATTTGGTAGTATCACTCTTATAGATTTCAGGAAGTTTCCACTGAACTAGGCGCCCACTGCAAAGGCCCCCAATTCCAATTGTCTTAGAACTCTCTCCCATCCTCACTTGCCCCCCACTCCACCCACAAAATCTATTCTAATCTCTCTTCCCATGAAGATCCATGAATTTCCACCTCCCCCTGAACCCCCTTTGTTACATAAGCTTTCTGGGCCTATGGATTATAACATGGTTATCCTTTACTTAACAGCTAATACCCATTTGTAGGTAAGTACATACTATATTTTTCTGTCTGGATCTGAGAAAACTCACTAAGGATGTTCTTTTCTAGCTCCATTCATTTGCCTGTGAGTTTCATGATGTCATTATTTTTAACAGTATAGTGCTAATTTATCACTTAAAGTATCTAGATATAAGTTTGAAACATATTAGCTGGTTGTTGCAGTACAGACCTTTAAAACCAGCATTCAGGAGGCAGAGACAGGCAGACCTTTGAAGTCTAGGTTATCCTGGTCTATATAAGACATTCCAGGACAGCCAGGGGTATGGAGAAACACCCTTTCTAAATAAAAGAAAAAAAGAAAAAATATTCATAATAAATTTAATTTTATCAGAGATTTAAAAATTCTATATTGTGTTTTAATATTTTTAGTACATTTATTTGGTCTTGCTCCTAACTCCTATAAAATATAACAGTAAATACTAACAATGTTGCAAGGAGTTATGAGCCTCCCGTGTTGATATTGATAAACAAATTTGAGTCCTCTGAAAATACTCATTATTACTAAGCTATGTCTCCAGCCTTCACATACTTTCCTACATATCAATGACAGGCTTCATAGTGACATGTATGGTTAAACTAGAAACAGTGTCAGATGAAACAAAGGATAACATGTGTTTGTTAGGATGAATTTGTTTAGGTCAGAGGACATTTGGTGGAAATTGGCTCTCTGTTTCTGCTATATGGAAATTTGGTAGTGATTTAATTCAGACTTGATATTTAGCACTCTTGCCAGCTCACTCATCCTGCTAGCTATCTACTTTAACCATTCTACTACAAAACAGTTATTTCTAGTTATTTTTTAAAAAATCAATATCATCATCAGTACTCCATGAAAATTGTGGTGAAAGTGTCATTACTTGTTGAGTATAAAGAATTTTGTTCAGAGTTTGAATTTTAATTTATTGGAGGGTGCTGCCTCACTGTGGAGATATTAATAACTACAGATGCTTACTGGGCAATAAATTTTTATTTTATTGCTTTATTTTTAATTTAATGTGTGGGCCTGTATGTTTTTGTGTGGGAGTGTGTGCATGTGGGTACAGCTGCTGGTGGCATTTGACAATTCCAGTAACTGGAGTTACAGGCAGTTGTGGCTGCTCATTGTAGGTGCTGGGAACTGAATGCCGGTCCTCTACAAGAGCATGAACATTCTTGACTACAGAGCCAACACCTCAGCCCAGGTAAGTGATTCATTTCTGCAAGAATTTCTTATCAAATTATACAAGTTTCTTTTTCAGTATAATATGAACAAATATTCATCTATGATCTTAAGAAATGCTTTTGCTTTGTTGTTGCTGTTGCTGTTGCTGTTGCTGCTGCTGCCTATTTATTTTGAGGCAGGTCTTTTAAAACCCAGCATGGGATTAAATTTTCTATGTAGCCGAGGATGACCTTGATCTCCTGATCTTCCTGTCATTGATTCCCAAATGGAGATAATTTTGAAGAACTCCTAAATATACACCATGACTACAGGTTTCATTTTGTTGTTGTTGTTGATGTTACAATAATTGACTACTATATTTCACAAAGAATGTTTAAGGAAGCAAATAGTTTGACTTGTCTCAGAGTTTGTAGCAGCTTGCTGTTGCAGGATATTTGATCACACTGAGAACTCCGAGACTGTTTTAGTTACTGACAAAAGCTGTTTCTAGCTGTGGTATGGCTCAGCCTTAGCAGAAACCTTTGATCCCCCTGGCAGGAATACAGACATGCCCTTAGTACAAACCCCAAACAAGTGAAGGTAGAGTTAGTATTTGAAAGTGATGTCTAATTGAGTGGTAGACAAAGTGACAAATCAGAGAAAGATTGGATAGATTAGGCTATGCCCAATTCTCAGGAGAAGAGAGAGGGAAGGGAAGCTTGAGAGGGAATGGTGCGAAGAAAGAGTAGAGAGGGCAGCTACTTAAAGCAGCAGAAAGGGAGAAGGCAGTTTTACTGGGAGAGCTTTGCAGAGACCGGTTGAAGAGAGAACAACCCAGACACAGGTTAAGATAGAATGAGCCAGTGAATGACAAGGAACCACAATATTAGAACACTGTCATAGTTAGTGTGGAGCTACAAAGTGCAATTCAGTAAGAAACTGAATTGATTGAATGCGGAGCCTGGAGAGTTTGAGCCAGAAGAGCTGAGTTGAATCGGTTAGCCAGAGATCAGAAAGAACTGTGAAGGGGTGACCTTACTTAGCAGTAAGTCTCAGAGACTGAAATCGGTCTAGGCCTAGATTGGATTGTGTGGAGGCTAGAAGCTTCCAGGACTAGGGGTAGGTTAGCAGATGGAAGCAGTAAGCCTCAGAGGGAACAATTAAAACAGGCAAATAAAAGTCCCTTTTACACATTGTCTTATCTGGGAGTGATTCTTCGCTGTCTTTACTGCTCCTATATTCCTAGAGAGGGAGAAGCCCAGTGAATGTGCTTCAGGGATTTCCGGATTTTAATTGTTATTAATTCCTGAGCTTAATGAGTTTCTTTGTGGGATGGGGTTTTTTACCTCCGCTTAGAAGAACCTCTCCTTTGGACTTCTGGGTAGTGATCCTGTGTCTTAAGGAGCTTCTCTCCCTGATAGAAAGTTCTCTTTCTTATGTTCTTTATATCTTTTTACAGAGTTGAATCTAAAGAAAGTAGTGACAAATGTTCTTTGGCTTGACTATAAGTGAAAAAAAAATTAACAGGGATACAGTTGCTTTGGATACAGTTAAACATAACTAAAACTTTAAGACAAACAAATTGCTCTTTTAAGTAACTTTTAAAAGAATCTGAACCAATTTTGCTTTAACATCCTCACGTGAGGAATGGTGGACCCATTACACGCGGAAACAGCATTCTGTAGCATGAGACTCTCCTTAGTGACAGGTTAAAAATGAAATCCTTTGTTTAACTCTGTGCCCCACTTTTTAATGGGGATATTTGATTCTCTGATGTCCACCTTCTTGAGTTCTTTATATATATTGGATATCAGTCCCCTATCCGATTTAGGATTGGTAAAGATCCTTTCCCAATCTGTTGGTGGCCCTTTTGTCTTGTTGACAGTATCTTTTGCCTTACAGAAGCTTTGCAACTTTATGAG
>LR751276.1:137981-192011 GCA_902729485.2 Mus minutoides
ATGGAGCACAGGGTTCCCAATGAAGGAGCTAGAGAAAGGACCCAAGGAGATGAAGGGGTTTGCACACCTATAGGAGGAACAACAATATGGACTAACCAGTACCCCCAGAGCTCCCTGAGACTAAACCACCAAACAAAGAGTACAAATGGTGGGACTCATGGCTCTAGCTGCATATGTAGCAGAGGACAGCCTAGTAGGTCATCTATGGGAGGAGAAGCTCTTGGTCCTGTGAAGGTTCTATGACCCAGTATAGGGGAATGCCAGGGTCAAGAAATGGGAGTGGGTGTTGGTGAGTAGGGAGAGGGAAGAGGGGATAGGGGATTTTTCATAGGGGAAACTAGGAGAGGGGATAACATTTGAAATGTTAAAAAAAAGACTTGTTGAAATCCAGAAAAGCTCTTCCTGAGACCTGCAGGAGAAGGACTGTTCTCTTCTTGCTCAGGACCAGCATTTTTCAGGATGCAGAATCTGCACAGCCTCTGCCACCCTTGAGGGAGTGGTGTAACAAACAGTTGGAATTCCTTTTCATGCAAATGAAGCATTCCTGGCACCTCAGTCCAAGACAGTGATGTACACTAACCCTGACAATCCCTACCCACTTTTCAATGTTTGTATACCTTTGTTACCCCTAACAAAAGAGAGATGTCTCACTGAAAACCGGCTCTGAGAAGGCTGTTTCTCTCTTCACTCAACACTGACCAAGGTCCTGGAAGCCTTCGCCCATGGCTAAGCTGTATTCCTTCCAATCCTGCAGGTGCACTATGTCACCTGGATTCCTCAGTGGAGAAGTGAACCAGGGTCAGCGCATACCTGTCTCTACATTCATCTAATAGAGTTGCCTTTGTTTCTTCATTTTTTGATTTGCTCTTAATTTCTTTGCCTTGGATAAAACAGTAATAAAATTCTAAATGAGCCCTAATTAAGACATAACATTTTTTTTTTCAGCTCAGGACACCAGCTCTAATGTTTATTTTGTTTATAAATATTAAGCAGAAATGTAAGGTCTTAGAAGGACAGCAGAAAATAAATGACACCAATCTTGTTTTTTATACATTCCCCTCCTCCAGGCCGGTCTGCAGGGTCGGATCTCTAAAGTTGTGACTCAGAATCAGTTTTCATTCTCATAAGGGGACAGTTTTTTAAACATGCACAGCCCAGAGTGTCCAGGATGGATCTCCTTCCTCTCTTTAAATGCTGTGGATGAGAAAGGTGCTCACTTTGCTAGGAACTCTACATGTATATCCCAGGAGCCCCAACACTCTTCAGCCTACTCTCAGAGACTTAAAGGATCGCGCAGAAGAACTTCTCCCGAAAGGGGTTTTCTGAGGCGGGGACTGGGGTCAGCAGAGGGTCTTCCTTGGCATGTGCCTCATAGTAGGCCATCAAGTCAGCAGCTGCCTTGGACACCTTTATCCTGTCACTTGCTGGCCATTGGAGAGTTGGATGGGGTCTTCAGACACTCTGGTCAGTGTTCAAGGCCTGATGCTTCCTGGCAGATCTGACTTGCTTGGCTCCAGATGCTTGGTTAGAGAGCAGCTTCCCCTGGCAGAGCAGATGGGTGGTGAAGGCATAACATTTTAATGTCTAATAGGCATTAGTATTTTGCATTCTTTGTTTATTCAAAATTATACTATAAGCTGTACTCTTTCTCTGTAAAGATGGACATCCTTATTTAATGTGAACAGTTAGGCTAACCTGACCATTTTAGCTTTGTTGCAAGTACTAAATTATCTAATGATATAACTCATAAATTTTTCAGTGTGTGCAATGTAGCAAAACTAATCATATGTGATATTTAATTATACTTCTATTTCTTAGTACTATTTCAATTTAGACCATTTGAGAGATAAGAAAGCATGAATTTAAGACATTTAAGACATTTTCCAGTTTATTCCTTTCAGTCATATATGTCTCACCTTTAACACCTCCCTTGTTTGACTCAAAAGTATGTTTCAGTTCTGTATTTGAACATCTTTCAAACATAGTTCCAGGAAAAGAAGGATCTGATACAGGAAAATATGTTTTAATAAAATTGGGAAAACACTGCTCATCTTAAAAGATCAAGCTATTGTTAAGATGTGAGACAAAAAATAAACTGTGATAAATTAACAATATAAACACCTTTTACTGGCACATTGCATTAAAGATTCATTGGTAAACTCTTGTATACAAATTATATATTGGCCATTACTAAACACTCATCTCTCGCTGAACCTCTAGCTGAATAAATATTTACATTTTTATTATAATATTTTATAGTTTCCTCCTGCATTTTTATAAATTTGCACATTTCTTATTTTAAAAATATTGTCTTACTGTCCAGAGCTTCATTGTTTCAGATGATGTAATTTATGGAAATAATTAAATATATCTTGTAATTCTCAGCAAAATATATTTTATGTGTTTATGTAAAATGGAATAGTGGAAAACTTTGCAGAGATTACCTATGTACATGAGCTTGAATATTTTGTAAGTGAGAATTTAAAACACAGTTTGAGATAGCTTTATCATCTGTAGAAATAATTGTCTATTGAAGGAATTAAAGAAGACTTGAGCACTGAGATTTGAGAACACTATAGTGTTTATTAGTTCTTAAGCAGTGTTCTGAGTCATTTAGAAACACCTGTCATCTTAACCCCTAAGCTCACCTCTGAAAGAGGTAGTGTTCTTATCTCTATTCCCTCAATGACGAATCCACCTAGTGAGATTTAGACACAGGCTCTCATGTCTTAGGTTTTGATAGAATAAGAGAGATGAATTGGTAGCGATTACTGCCTTTGGAGAAATGAAAATGATGACCATGAATTTATTTCATATGAAGATGCCACACGCAGAATGGTCTGTGAGTCACCAGCACATCATGGGAAATATGGAGAACTAGAGAGAAGAGTAGCAATAGAGAGAGACACAGGACTCTGTGTTCAGTTCACAAATAGGAGATTTTAATTTTTTCTCTGCTGTTTATGTATGTTTAGCTAGCTACTAAATAAAGGAGTGTTGGCAAAGCTTGATCATTAGCGCCTTTTATCCCTGATGTGTATACTCTTCTTGCTACTTCCCAGCACATGTGGACTTGTTTTGTGTGGAGGATATTTCTCCTTGGTGTCATCTTGGGCCTGCCGTTTCTCCCAGTCAAGTAGCCACACCTCTATCAGGTTTTGTACCTGAGAAAAGAAGTGAAGATCCCTGGACACTGAAGGGATGATTCCTGGGTTTAGTGGCTGATGCTGAGATGTTCAGAGAGCAGAGATAAGGAATACGGAAAGGGTTCAAAGAATGTGGAGAATCCAAGTGCAGGCAATCTTGAATAAGGTGAGGTATGCTCTTTTGTGCAGTGTTTCACTGTAGCTGGGAATACTCTGACATTAAAAAGTGGGTTATCCTTTTTGTGATACATATCATACACACATGCACACACATAATATGATGACTTTTTAATTCACTAAAGCCAAAAAACTGTAGAAACTGTCAATTTGGAAGCAGTATGTCTATCAAGTCTTTAAAAGTCAATTAAGTATTTGATTTACTGAAGAGTTATATGAGATAATTTTTAGATACCTGGGAGATAATCTGGGCTCCCCGGAATTCATGTTGCTAATGAAACTAACTGGGGTAGATCATTTTGTCTTCTTGAGGAATCACCACACTGAAATCCATAGTGGCTGTACCAGTTTGCACTCTCACCAGCAATAGATAAGAATTTTTCCTTTCCCCACATCTCATCTGCATTAACATGTGTTGTCATTTGTTCTATTGATGTTTGTAATTCAGACTTCAGAATAAGGAAATCTCAAATTAGTTTTAATTTTCATTTTCCTTATGGTAAGAATCTTAAACATTTAAAAAATAAGGGGATGGCAACATTTGGGGTATAAATAAATTATTTAAGAAAATAATTCCAGGGGGCTGGTGAGATGGCTCAGCGGGTAAGAGCACCCGACTGCTCTTCCAAAGGTGATAAGTTCAAATCCCAGCAACCACATGGTGGCTCACAACCATCCGATCTGGCTCCATCTTCTGGAGTGTCTGAAGACAGCTACAGTGTACTTACGTATAATAAATAAAATAAATCTGAAAAAAAAAAGAATAAGAGGTTGAATCTGAATAACATATATATATATATATATATATATATATATATATATATATATATATATATAATAATTCCAAACAATTTGGGTTTTATTATTTGGATATCTGATGCTTCTATAGGCAACAATATTTGGCCACACATGGGCAGTGCTAGTAAGCAGGCTTCCCTTTCAGTGTAGAAGTCTCCTAAGAAGAAGACATAGTGACCAGGGTGACCAGAAATACTTTTTAAAGCCTTATTAAGAAATTATATCTGGAAAATATCATTCTGAGTGAGGTAACTCAGACCCAAAAGGACATGCATGGTATATACTCATAAATAAGTGGATAGTAGAAAAAAAAAGTACAGAATACCCAAGATACCAAGATACAGTCTAGTATTGGGTAAGTGAAAAAGACTGAAGTCCTGAGGGCCAGCAGAAAGAATGGAAACAGGAAAGATGCTAGGAAGTTGGGGGGATCCTCCAGAATGCACCGAAGACTTAGGAGGTGAGAGACTCTCAGGACTCAAAGGGAAGGGCCTTAGATGAAATATCAGACAGTAGGGAGAGGGAACTTATAGAGCCCACTTCCAGCAGGAAGACAGGACATCAAGTGAGGGAGAGGATTCCCATCCCAAAGTCACATCTCTGACCCATAATTGTTCCTGTCTGAAAAAATTACAGGGATGGAAATGGAGAAGAGCCTGAGGAAAAGAAGGTCCAGCAACAGGTCCAAAATGGGATCCAGATCAAGGAGAGGTCCCAAGGCCTGACACTATTACTGAGGCTATGGAGCGCTCACAAAATAAGACCTGTCATGACTCCCTCTGAGAGACCCAACAAGCATCTGAGTCAGATGCAGATATTTGCACCCAACCAATGGACAAAAGCTGCTAACCCCTGTGTTTAAATTAGGGAAGAGCGGGAAGAAGCTGAAGAGGAGGGTGACCCTGTAGGAGGACCAGCATTCTCAGTTAACCTGGACCCTGGAGGTTTCCTAAACACTGGACCACCAAACAGGCAGCATACACCAGCTGATATGAGGCTCCCAACACACATACAGCAGAGGACTGCTGGGTCTGGCTTTAGTCAGAGAAGATGCACCTAACCCTCATGAGACTGAAGGCCCCAGAGCATTTAGAGGTCTGGTGTGGTGGGTGGTGGGTGGTGGGTGGTAGATGGTGGGTGGTAGGTGGTAGGGATACCCTCCTGTAGACAGGGAGGTGGGGAGGAGGTATGGGATGTGAAACATTTGAAGGGGTGGACCAGGAGGGAATAAAATCTGGAGTGCTTTTTAATTAATTAATTAATTAATCAATAAAAGATAAAAAAGAATAAAAAGGAAATGATATCTATGGACTTTGAATTTTTTAAAACAATATTTATTTTATGTGTCTCAGTGTTTATAAATGTGTCTGTAGGTTCATGCAAACTTTACATGCCCCAGTACAGGGGAACACCAGGGCCATGTGGGAGCGGGTGGGTAGGGGAGCAGGGCTGGGAGGGGGGAGGGTATAGGGAACTTTCTGGATAACACTTGAAATGTAAATGAAGAAATTATCTAATAAATGTTGAAAAAAAAAGAAATATAAAAAAAATAAATGCAAACTATTGCATTTCTTTTATCTGCATAGACCTGAAGAGACTGCCTGAATTACTAGACTTGGATTTACATATGGTTGTGAGATAATTTGTAGGTAGTAGGAACAGAACCTAGGTTCTCTGCAAGAATACAAAGTGCTTTATTTCTGGAAAAGCCAGAAATAAAGCAAAGAGGAAAATGGGAATGGTGTGAAGAGTGACATGCTGAATATATATAAAGCAGCAGAAATACTAATGTGGAAAAGGTATGTCCACAGGGTGATATAAATAATTTAAACTTCAGAATATTGAGTAACATTAGTGTCTTGCCAATTAAGTAGTAATGGAACATTTCCAAAAGAAAGATGACAGGATAGCACACCTGATAATTTACTTGTTCTTAAAATGTTTCATTAAATGTTAAAAATGCTAGTTAAAGTATTATGAATTCAGAGCATGGCTCAGAGATCAACTGGATAAATGTAATTTTAGCTCCTCTTAATTGGTTGAGGAAAATATGAATTGGTTTAAAACTATTATTTCTAAAAGAGATTATTTATTTAAAAAATAGTGCATTTTCTGCTAGCCACCCTGTCTTTTAGAAAACCCTTCTCTTTGTCTCATCACCAAGGATCTCCCATGTGTTCACTCTTCAATGCTGTGCTATGGAGTTGGTGCACCAGGACTCAACTTATCAGGGACCTTACCTGATGTTCAATCAATACAAAAATTACTTGTGGTACAAGTACACTTACGTATTCACATAATTACCACTTTCAGAAAACTAGACAGGGTCATCATATTATCAAAGCAAATTTAATATGACTCACAGAACAGTGTTTCTTTTAATATAGTAAATGGAAAGAAAACATCATTTTTTTCTTTCAAAATAAATTTATGTCTGAAACCAAGAAATAGGGTACAGTTTACAGGAGTGCCAGATTCTAGCCTCAGGTCCTTAGGGACAGTTTACTGAACACCGTGAGGTTGATAACACAAGCGAACTGTAGGAAAATGTGTATTTCCAATTGCTTCAAGGGAATTAGAATTGCATTTCTCCACCATAGCATTGTTTTAGGCAGTGTCCAGTCATTTAGCAGACAATTTAGTTGCTTCAGTAGGTTTTATGACTTCCTTTAACATTATCAAGCCATCCTGAGCCTCTAGCAGCAGGTGAGAGAATTGCCCATGGTAGTGATTGCTTTTTATCAGTGTTCCCTCAGTCCCTCAGTGGAAGGCCATTCCCAGACTCAGGCTTCTCTGCTCTGCTGTGTCTTTGCTGTTGAATCGTCCCATTACAACGAGCTGTTCATCACAACAAGCAGTTGAACTTTCTTTGTCATCTTAGATCCCACACAGTACAGGACTTATGTCACCACCAAGGTCGCTGATTTAAACTGCAGTGTTCTATTTCATGTTCCCTTCTCCTCTTCTCTCTTTGGTGCTTACCAGGAAATACAACACAGTTTTAGTAACTGGAAAGACATAATTGGGTACATGACAGGTAGATATATACATTTAAAATCTGAGCTATTTCCCGGAAAATAAAACACAGTTTAAATTGCATTGTTCATGTGAAGCCAACAAGGAGCAGGGAGGGATGAGTCAGCTTGTATTCTTTTAGTCCTCAATGACCAGAGTAAGAAAAATAGTATAGAATTTACTACACTAATATTGTCCAAAGGTTATCTCATGAAAACTAATATAACTTGAAATGTGCGAGTGCTTACAATATTTCACTTCTGTGACCACTCTGCCTCTTTTAAAATGATCTTTTGAAAAAGATCTATTAAACAAACTTAACTAGAAGACAATAAATTGAAAGTCCAGGGAAAGGATACTCTTTCAGCATCAGCTAACCCTGAAATTGCAAGGATGGAAGACAAATTTGTTCAAGCCCACTAGAAAATCAAGATAAAGGTAACCTGGTTGACTCAGCACTAAACTGAACACTGGATGCTAGCATAGGAAAGTTGAGGTCACGTGCTTACAATATACAATAATGACTGGGAAACTCTAGTGAAATTCGTCCTCAAAAATTAGAAGTCTTGAAATTGTTCCATCTCTTTACTCACAGAAACTTTTGCTACCTTTCTGAGAAATTAAACCAAAGGACTAATTCAGAATGTACAATTGTTAAACTGTTACTCTTGATGCTTTAACTCTTTCTCCATTCCCCACTCAAACAACAATATAGTTATAAGTTTGAAAAGTATTGACACTTACAAAACTTAGAATCGTAACTGATTTATTTGAATGAATTAGTCAAAATATGAGTGTTAGAATCCGTGATGAATGCAAACCAAGACAATTTTACATATGATGAAATGAAAATTTGGTGTCTGGTTTATAAAGAAAATTACTTGTACTAGTTGTATCTCATTGATATAAATAGAAGAAATTTTTAATTTTCAACTTGCTAATAATTTTTATAACTGCCATCAAACTCAAATTAAATGTGTTAGGGTCTATACTGAAGTAGTAGTGTATTTCTAAGCATTTGCAGCTATTAATTACCCTTGTAGTTGTGATGAAATGCAATTAATAGTAGATGAAAAACAAAACAAAACAAAAAAAGGCTTGTCTTATGCTGTGGCTTCTACACCTGTTAAGCCTGCACACTGGCTTCAAATCTCCATGCTTTTGGCTTTGTCCTTATTCAAAGAATAGTTAGTGCCAGCTGTACTTGTCACTACCAGCTTGTAATTCAACCTACTTGGGTGTCTGATGTAAGATGACCCAACATTTAAGGACACTATAACGAGTCTCCCAAGTTGCTTGTGAATTTTACTCAGTTTATTAAGTTTTATAATTAGGATTAATTTGTTTTTCCTGATTCTGAAGACAACTTTCTAATGGTGCATGAAGTAAGTTATTATATATTACTTCTTTTTGTACTGATGTATTCTCCTTAGTGGATAAGTCCCTGAGAATGACAGACTTAGATAGTTTCCCTCTAAGACTGACTGAAGGGTGTGCTTAGAATCTGCACTGCTTTACATATCTGGGAAGAAACCAGAGTTCCCCTTACCAGAGAGATCTTGGGATTTAGAGCTCTAAATGGGATATACCCATCAAATCTCTCCCCTCAGACCTTAGGGAACCCTGCAGAAGAAGATGCAGGAGGAGTGACAGAAACTGAGGGGCCTCAGGACACCAGGAGAACAACATTCTTTAAAATAACTGGATAAAAGCTTATTATGAAGCAGCAAGCATCAGGCTTACACTGGTATACACTAGTTCCTCTGTATATATACTAAATCTATCAGCTTAGCACTTTTATGAGACCCCTGAATATGTTAACTAGGGGGTCCCTGGTTCTTGTACATTGCCTTGGGGCTCTTTTATTTTTCTGGGTCTTGTCCTTTCCAAATTCCATATAATTTTCTTTCTTTGTTTTATATTATATTTTATTTTGTTATGTTTAGTTGTTATCTCTTTGAATATATACCTTTTGTATTGAAAAATAGGAAGTGGGTAGATAGAGAGGGGAGAGGAGATGGCGAGGATGTGAGAAGAGTTAGGAGAAAACATATTCAAATTGTATTATATGAGGAAAGAATCTGTGTTGAATAAAATGGAGAACTTTATATATCTGTAAGTTAGATATAAAATAGTATTCTTATGGTATTCCAATATCATATTTGGAATATTCCACTGAATATCTAGCTGATCTTTGGTTTTATTGACTCAGAGAAAATTTAACTGCAGTAAATTCTATTTCATACCAAGATTTATGTATCTAAATTAATACTAAATGGATATTAATTTAATTTCTCTCTGGTTGATGTTCAGTGTTTAAAATAGTGACTATGACAAGGGGAGACTGAATTGGTCAAACACTTAAGTGAATGTAGATAGCACAGTTGCTGAGACCAATTTGTTTATAGTAATTATTAGTGATGGTATTTCTATCACCAATGGGACTATATGTTTTGGTACTTTTCTAGCAAAATGAAAACTATCTTTAATTATCTATCTATCTATCTATCTATCTATCTATCTATCTATCTATCTATCTATCTATCTATCCATCCATCCATCCATCCATCCATCTATCTATCTATCTATCTATCTATCTATCTATCTATCTATCTATCTATCTATCTATCATCTATCTTATCTATCTATCTATCATCTATCTATCTATCTATCTATCTATCTATCTATCTATCTATCTTCGTCTTCATCATTATCATCATCAATCTGTCTTCATGTTTCTATCCCTAGCTCTTTTACTATCCATCTCTACCATCTTTGTATCTCTCTGTTATATTAGAAGACCTCTTGGTTTTTCCACAGTACAATGTAAGGATGTGTCTTTTTCTATCCAGATTATACTGCAATCAGAGTATGTCAACATTCCAGCTGTATCGCAGACCTAGAAGTCCTTTAGATGTGACTCTTTGCCAGTGCAGCCATGTTGCTGGATTAAAACTTCTTTGTTTCTTCTCTCTTTGTGTTTAAGTAAAAAATCATACTGAGTTTAAATTTTACAATTGACACAATTATCAATTCCACCAACTTTACAGTTTGAGTGTCCTTATAAAGATCCATTGACATGATGATCCTTCTTAACTGTAGTCCTAATCATCTGTCCTTTAGCAAATGTCCATTTCAGCACCAAAGCTTTCCAGCCTGCCAGTCTGATGAATGCTCTATTCTTTCTCAGGAAGTCTATTGATCTGTGTTCATGCAGGAGTTTAGCTTTCTACTTTGTGTGCATTTCTGTCTCATGCCTGTATCTCTGCTTCTCTTCTCTCCTTGGGTCGAGCCTTTTATGTGGAAGCATCTCTTATTCAGATCTAGTCATTATCAATTTTGATGGAACCAATAGTTCTTTATCACTTGTGGAAATATAGACAAAATCTCTTCTCTAATGTATGCATTCCCTGACTTCCATTCTGATGTTAAAGAATCTTTAAAGTATACAGGATGATCTAATTTCATTTTTTCTCTGTAACACAGTGTCTTTCAGCAGCTGTTGTTCCTGCCTCATTGGCATTGAAAAAATTTAAAGTCAATAAAACATTATTCAGTCTATTTCTGGGAGCTTTTATTTCTCCTCTCTGTTTATCAAAGTACAATTAGTGTAAGTAACATAAATTAGAAATTAAGTACTTCCTGTTCTCTTACTTCCTCTATCTTTTGTCTCTCAAGACTTTGTTCTATCAGAGCTAATTTTTCTTGGACAGTTATTATTGTTATCGTCTGACACACACCCCAGAAGCTGTTGCCATTTTCTTCCATGCCTACCAGCTATTTCATATTGTTGTTGCAACATGCCAGCCAGTCATTGACAGAGAAGTGACTTGGCTCAATGGCATGCTGACCATACATGCTGTTATGTTCTGTAGGTTCCGAATGTCCTGTATGAGGTTTGCTAATCTTAAGATATTAAACAAAGCTTTATGTAGGGCCCATCAAGTCAAAGGTATTGAACTGCTATGTCTAAGATGGCTTCAAACAGAGCTGATGACTGGGCAGCCCTTCCTGCACCTACATATAAACTAAGCCCAAAAGTTATGATTATAATATGTATGCTCTGTTGTCTCAATGTTCTGAAATTCCCTATTCACAACCCATTCACCATCCCCCTTATCTTACTCAGGGCCAATCAGCTTAAAGGTTAGCTGATAACACTTTGACTAATAACCCAATGCTCTCCTCCTTACCCTTTAAACTTTTGAACTTTTTTTTTTTTTTCTATAAAAAGTCTACTGAGAGGAGTCTAGAACCACAATTAGGCTCCTGAGTCCTTTTTGTTTTCCTGAATACCCAGTATTAAAATGTGTATTCAATGAACTATTCTTGCTTAACTGAGATCAGTGTTTGGTTTGAGTCATGATTCCTAAACTCCAACATTTTTTTCAATCATTTGTGAGAGGAAATATGTAAATATTGCAAGTGAAAGTAGGGAAGGGTTTACTCTGGTATTCACAGGTGCAATAAGTACTGTGATGTCTTTTAAAAATGACATTTCTATCTCCTCAAGTCTTAACCTTGCTTTGAAGGGATCTGAAATGGAGTTTCCCATTTCTTTTTAATTCAGGAACATTCTGTCTATATGATTAAAATTTTGTTATGGGGTTGCTTTTGTGATTTGTTGTCTCAGAGTCCCCTGAATCTCTTTGGGCATCCAGCCACACTTGAGCTGATGTTTTCTCTGGAGTGGATCCCAGGAGAACTTCTCTGCAGCTTCCTGTCAGAATTACTTTCCTCTGCTTTCTGATATCATTTAATGAGCTACTAGATTCTGGTTATAGTTTATACTTCATTGATGATTAGTAATGTATATTTCTCTGTCTCCCATGCTATGTGATATGTCTGAGCGATATTTTCTGCTATCTGCAATGTTGGTAGGCTTTCTCCTTCTTCAATCATGTTGGGTACCAGCTGTAAATGTTGGTTTTATTTCCTCAGATGAAGGAATGAGATGAACGGTGTATCCAAGCTATGTGAATATATTTTCCCCCCTCTGTACTAACACTGGGCCTAGACCTGGAAGTTTTGAGCCTCTATACAATCTTATCTTCCAAGGTGACTGATTCAATATGGCTTTTCTCTCAGCTTTTGACTGAAATGATCTGCTTGGCCTTATTAACTATGACAATATGTTCTAATCTTCTTGTTCACTTTCATTCTCTGGTTCCTATGTCTTCACCTGTGTCTCTCTCTGCAACATGCTTTTGTAAAACTTTCCCATAAGGGTGTCCTCCCACCACATATACACACACATCTTCTCTTTTTCTCTGCTCTTAAGTAGCCTCTTTTCCTTGGCTGTAATCATATAAATTTGGTATATCCTGTCTCTGACTCTTTCTGTCCAATCTTTGTCTGCTTCATCCCCTTTTCTGCCCCTAAATTAAAAATCATTTTCAAACATGGCTACTTCATTCTACAGAGTAACCTTACTTTCATGGCTATGGATTAAGGGTGTATACTAAGGGTATATCTGTATTCCAGACAGATCACAATGTAATGCAGAACATATCTGCATTCCAGCCAGATAACATAGACCTAGAATGTCTTTTATTGTGGTCCCTTGCCAGAGCAGGGTTAATATTTCTGTACAGCCCTTTGGTGTCTTATAGATAATTGTTTCAGTTTATCAACTATTGTGAACATTGCTCAAAGAGCATGGGTGTGCAGATGTCTCTCTGATAGGCAGATTTAGTTTCATTTGAATATACATTCAGTAGTGAAAATGCCAAACCACATACTGAAAATTTTAATTTAAGTTTTTAAAACATTTTTTATATGTACTCTTGTGTGCAGGAGCCTTGAAGGCTGGAAAGACACCAGATGCATAGAACCCAGAGTTATTAGAAACTGTAAACCTCCCACCATGAATATGGAAAATCTAGATTCTGGTTGTAGTTTATACTTCATTGATAATTAGTGATGTAAATTTTTCTATATATATCTCAGGTCTACTTATAAGTCTTTCTTTAAGAAATATCTTCTTATATCACTTTCTCATGATTTAATTATTTATTCAATATTGTTATTGAATTTTGTAAATGTGTAAAATGCAGACATCATGTCTCATTATGTAGGCTGTCCCTTCATAGAGATGTTTTGTTTGTTTTTGTACTTAGAATCTTTCTAGTTTGATATAACACAGACTGTTCAAACTGACTCCTAAAGTCCAATAGGCCTTAGCTGTTATAAAGATAGTCTTCTAACGACTGTATGCTGAGCACCAATATTTGCTTTGTACAGCACACTGTGAAAGTTTGACAATATTCGAGAAGTAACATACCAAATAGGAAAAAAATTGGAGTTTTATTTAATGGGAATTAAATTTTCAGTAATAAAACTTTGAGTATCAAATGTGATTTTATATGTCATTACTAATGACTTGTTACTTAACTTAGAAAGGTACTGGTGAGGTTTTAGTTTTTATATTTTATTCATTGAATTAAATACAATGCAAGTTCTAGTACATGCGAGTTTTCATGTGGATCAGCTCTGTTCATGGATATCTTCATTTCCTGGTTCTTGAGATACTGTATACAAAAAAATAAATACCCATGTATTCTTTTCATATTATATCATTCTAAGGTCATTGTTATTAGAAAACTAGATAAGGTAAATATTTACTTAGTCACTAAGACCATAGTCTAAAATTTTTAGCTATGATAAGGTTCTAAATCGTCTTTCATTTTGTTAAGTTTCTAAATTTTAAAGCCGGGCAGTGGTGGCACACGTCTTTAATTCCAGCACTAGGGACGCAGAGGCAGGCAGATTTCTGAGTACAAGGCCAGCCTTGTCTACAAAGTGAGTTCCAAGACAGCCAGGGATATACAGAGACACCCTGTCTCAAAAAACCAAAAAAAAATTTTTTTTAAATACAATTGTACATTTTCAAAAAGAGTGGCAGCCAAAAAAGACTAACCACATCTCATACTACACAGAGATTTGGACTATTAGAAAAATAATAGGAGAATTTAAAATGAGTTACAAATAACTAAATAGATTTGTTGATCATGCTATTTGGAACTGACAAGAAATTTGCCTTTGCCTAATAGGAAACAATAGAATTTTGCATACTGACAGGTGTAAAATCATTCTGATTCTATTGAATGGCCTTTCTCCTTTCACATTCTCAACAAGAGAAAGGAAGACATAATAATAAGTCATGAATTTTGCTGTCAAGTTTGAATAGAAGAAATAGCTAATTCTTGCAATTGAAATTTAAAGCCAGAATGCATGGTGCATTTTTATAGCGTTACCTTATATTTAAGGCAAGATTTTTAAATGTTTTTATTTTCATTACATAGGTTTGTGTGTGTATGAAGTGTGGTTCTCTGCACAGGCATGCACATCTGTGGAAGCCACAGGAAGATGTCAGGTGTCCTTCTTAATCACTTCACCTTGTTTTCTTGAGTCAGGATAGCTCAATGAAAGTGGTGGTCATCACAGTAGTTAAACCAACTGGCCGGAAGAACTCAAAGATCCTTCACTTCCCTATCACATGGGTTTCAGAATCACACTGCTAACTAAGTCTGACTCTTTTATGTATTCTAGAGCTCCAAAGTCAGCTCTTCATTGTTAGACAATAAGCACAATGACAAGTATGGTATCTGCAGTGTGTAATTCTTATTAATTTCTCTAAGAACTAAGATAACACTGAACATAGTCATATTTCTCTCTCTCTCTCTCTCTCTCTCTCTCTTCCTTCCTTTCTTTTTAATTTGATTTAATCTTTTTTTACAGCCCAAACTTTATCCTCCTCCTCATCCACAATCTAATTCCTCACCCAATACTTCCTGTCCCCCACTCCCCTACCCCTACCCCAGAAGACCACCCCACTCCCTGGTGCCTCCAGTCTATTTAGGATTAGCTGAATCTTCTCTAACTAAGTAGACCTTTGCTGTACATGTGTTGGTGGCCTCATATCAGCTGGGTATGCTGCTTGGTTGGTGGTCCAGAGTTTGAGAGATCTAGAGGTATAGGTTAGTTGAGACTGTTGGTCCTCCTACAGGATCTCCCACCTCCTCAGTTTCTTCCAGCTTTTCCTTAATTCAACCTCAGGGGTCAGCATCTTCTGTCCATTGGTTGGGTGTAAATATCTGTATCTGATTCTTTAAGATGCTTGTTGTGTCTTTCTGAGGGCAGTCATGATAGGCCCCTTTTTGTGAGCACACCATAGCCTCAGTAATAGTGTCAGACCTTGGGGGCCTCCCCTTGTGCTGTATCCAAAATTGGGCCCGTCTCTGGACCTCTCTTTTCTCAGGATCTCCTCTATTTTTGTTTCTGCAGTTAATGCCTGTTTTTTAGGTCTCAGTTACCTCACTTAGGATGATATTTTCTAGTTCCACCCATTTGCATGCAAAACTCAGGATGTCCTCATTCTTAATAGCTAAGTAGTATTCCACTGTGTAAATGAACCACATTTTCTGTATCATTCTCTCATTGTGGGACCTCTGAGTTATTTTCAGCTTCTGTGTATCACAAACAAAGCCACAATGAGCATAGTGAATCATGTGCTTCTGTGACATAGTGGGGCATCTTTTGGGTATATACCCAATAGTGGTATTGCTGGGTCTTCAGGTAGATCTATTTCCAATTTTCTGAGGAATCTCCAGATTGATTTCCAGAGTGGTTGTACCAGTTTGCACTCATATCAGCAGTGGAGGAGTGTTCCTCTTTCTGTACACCCTTGCTAGTATATAATGTCACTTGAGTTTGGTTTTTTTTTTTTTTTTTTTTTAATCTTAGCCATTGTGATTGGTGTAAGTTGGAATCTTGGGGTTATTTTGATTTGTATTTCCCTGGTGACTAAGTACTTTGAATACATTTTTAAGTGCTTCTCAACCATTGGAGATTCTTCTGTTGTGAAATCTCTGTTTAGTTCTGCACCCCATTTAAAAAATTTGGTTTCTTGGGGGTGGTTTAGAGGTTAATTTCTTGAGTTCTTTATATATTTTGAATACTGGTTCTCTATCATATGCGGGGTTAGTGACAATTTTTTCCCCAATCTGTAGGTTGCCAACTCGTTCTTTGGCAATGTGCTTTGCCTTACAGAAGCTTTTCATTTTCATGAGGTCTCATTTATCAATTCTTCTTCTTAGAGTGGGAGCCACTGGAGTTCTGTTTAGTAAATTTCTTCCTGTACTCATGAGGTTGAGGTTTTTTTCCCCACTTTCTCTTCTATTAGATTCAATGTATCCGGTTTTATGTTGAGGTGCTTAATCCACTTGGACTTGAACTTTGTTCAAAGTGAAAAATATGGATCTATTTTCATTTTTTCTACATACAGACAGCCAGTTAGATCAGCACCATTTATTGAAGATGCTTTTATTTTTCATTGTATATTTTTGGCTTCTTTGTCAAAGATCAAGTGTCTGTATGTATGCATGTGGTTTTATTTCTGGGTCTTCAATTTTTTTCCCTGTTGATCAACGTGTCTGTCTCTGTACCAACCATGCACTTTTTATCACTATTGCTCTGTAGTATAGCTTGAGGTCAGGGATGGTGATTCCCCCAGAAGTTCTTTTATTGTTAAAAATTGTTTTTGCTATTCTGGGTCTTTTGCCTTTCCAGATGAATTTGAGAACTGCTCTTTCCATGTATTTGAAGAATTGTGTTGGGATTTTGATGGGGATTGCATTAAATCTATAGATTGCCTTTAATAGTTTGGCCATTTTTACCATGTTAATCCTGCCAATTCATGTGCATGGGAGATCTCCATTTTCTGAGATATTCTTGGATTTCTTTCTTGAGAGATTTGAAGTTATTGTACAGATTTTTCACTTGTTTGATTTGTGTTACCCCAATAACAGTTAGTTACCCCCCAAACATTCCTGACATTATTATACTAATGGGCCTATTTGGATAAGCTGATTGGTACTGTAACTCACAGAGCTCCCAGCTTGGTGAGGCTGTTGATCATGTTCTCTTGCATAGGATCTTCCAGCATCATTAAAGCTAGTTGTTTGGGATGAATCTTCTAGGTCACTAACAGCCAGCTTTCTCCAAGTCATATAAATCAGTCTTCTATAGTTTTTATCACTAGGATCTTACCCTCTAGATCAAAAGGGAAACCAAGTGCAGTGGAAATTGCCTGTGTTGTCTATACTGGTAGTTTATGGGTTTTCACTAACATCTAATAAAAAGGAACCTCCAACTGGCATGAAGATTTTTTATTGTTTGAAGATCGAATAATTCTGTATAGGGAGGGGTATATGATATTGCTTATATTTATAGCCATCTTTGAATATAAGTCTTTGTACCTCCATTATAGTCTATAGATCTCTTTTATCCATCACTGTAATATATATATCTCTACAAGCACATACCTATTATTACATACTATGCTTTGCTCTTACCTAGGATCCTGGGAAAATATTTTTATCTTTCTAAAAATACTCTTTTTAAATATATGTGTATAAGCATGTTTTCAAATAGGAGTTATCTCTAACTTCTAATTTTTAAAAAATGACTTTAATATCTTGGTTCCTTTATTTCCCAGAGAAATACATTCTACCATGGAGTAGGTATAAACATTTTCTACCAGAATCCATAATTAGAAATAAAATTGCCTCAGTCTAGTCTGCAGCAGAGCCTGTACCTTTAGTTATGTGCTTGAGTAGATACAACCTAATTATGAGTTCTTAACTGAAAATGAGTACCCAGGCTCCAGCTGTGATGGGCCCCACATTTCATTTGTTTTATTTTTCTCATCAATGAGGCAAGTGTAGCATAAACCTGTGAGACACAAAAGTGAGACCAGAGATCCAACACTTCCTGTGGCTATATTAAGCAGAATGTTGTAAAAGCAAACATATCCTTGTTTCAGAAGTTACAGAAATGGAACTTGTAAAAATATGGAATTCTGGGTAATAGAATCAGCTTGTCATCACAATATAAAAAAGCACATATTTCTGTGTGAATTATAGTATGCTGGAAAACACTAAATATTTAATGACAATAATTTGACTTTTCTTTTATAAATGGAATTCTCACTGAAAGCATCATTAATGACTCTACTTACTGTAAGGATAAATACAGAAGTTTTACCAAGAAGGCATTTTTAAAAAAATTTTTTGAACATATAAATGTGTGTGTTGTAACATTTGTTATGGTCTTTGCTTATGTTACATAAAATGTGTTCTGAAAATCAAATATTTTAAGATATGTCAGAATATAGACAACACAAATCAATGTTTCCTAATTTTACATTCACCCTCAGATGCTCAAAATATGAGAGGACTGGTGTGCTGGTTAGGTTTTTGTTTTGTTTGTTTTTGTTTCTTGTCAAGTTGTCATAAGCTAGGGTTGTCTGAAAAGAGGGAACCTTAATTGAGAAAATCTCCTTTAATGAATGATTTAGAAGGTCTCAGGCCAGTCTGCCTGATGGCAGTCCTGAGCATGTGGTCTAACACTAAGTAAGCCATGAGGAGAAAGTCAGAGGCAGCATTTCTACACGACATCTACTCTAGTTTCTGCCTTGAGAGTCTTTTTCCACAATGTAGAAGGATATTTGTTTGGCAAGTGTTGTGACAAGAATTGAAAAATAGAACTCCCTTGGATTCTGCAGAGTGGGGGTGGGGGAAGAGTGGCATTAAGCCCCCAATTTTGTGGCTGTTTCTAGTGGAAATTTGTGCCTTTTATTTTCATTATTTTATTTATTTATATTTTAAATGTTGTCCCCCTCCCTGGTTTCACCTCCGCAAACCCCCATCCCATGTCCCCATCCTTTGCCTATTTGAGAGTCCTCCCCGCACCCATCCCCCCATTCCTGCCTTACCACCCTAGTGTCCCCTTATGCTGAGGTATCAAGCCTCAACAGGACCAAGGGCCTCCCCTCCCATTGATGCCGGATAAGATAAACCTCTGCTATATATGAATCCCTCCATGTGTATTCTTTGATTGGTGGTTTAGCCCCTAGGAGCTCTAGGTGGTGAGGTTAGTTGATATTGTTCTTATTGTGAGGTGCCAATCCCCTTCAGCTTCTTCAGTACTTCCCCTAACTTTTCCATTGGGGTCACCAGACTCAGTCTTATGGTTGACTGTGAATATCAGCATCTATATTGGTCAGGTACTGGCAGAACCTCTCACAGGACATATATACCAGGCTCCTGTCAGCAAGCACTTCTTGGCATCAACAATAGTGATTGAGTTTGGTGGCTCTATATGCAATGGATCCCCAGGTGGAGCAGTCCCTGGATGGCCTGTCCTTCAGTCTTTGTTTCACTCTTTGTCCCTGTATTTTCTTTAGACAGGAACAATTCTGGGTTAAAATTTTGAGAAGGATGGGTAGTGCCATCCCTCAACTGGAGGCCATGCCTAACCTCTGAATGTGGTTTCTACAGGTTCTCTCTCCCCTTTGTCTGGTATTTCAGCTAATGTCACCCTGCTGGGTCCTGGGAGTCTTTTGCTTTCTTGGTGTATGTGACTTTCTGCTGGTACCCTCAATTCCCCATCCCCCATTGCTATACACCTATGTTCAATTTCCTCACCCTCTGTATAACCCTGTCTCCTGCCACACCTGATCCAACCCCCATTGAGATTATTAACTTGAGTACCTTATCTTCCTTCTTTTTATAATGAACTATGTTCCAGACATGCCATACAAATAAATCCTTTCCTCCCCAAATTTAATTTTAGTCAGGCTGCTTTATAACAGAAATAAAGACCAAACTAGAACACGTCAGTTTCTATATTGAATGTCTACATTATTTGTTGATAAGGACCAAATTTTAAAAGTGTGCTTATTTAAATTCAAATGAGAACTATTTTCTCATAATCAGAGAAAAAACAAACAAACAAACAAACAAACAAACAAAACTCTATATTCAGTCACCTTTCTTATTTTGTCTTCAAATTTCACCATTAGTTTCCTTTATGGAGCTGTGAGGGCACAAGAGCAGAAACAGTTTAATGTCTGTTTGATGAAATGAATCATCCTGTTTATCCTGTACATAATTTTTTTAAAACAGATCACCCCTTAGCCAAGGGATTGTTCATGCTCTGGGTTGGCTCTAAAAAGCAAGCATTCAGAATCTGGTATAGAATTTCACTAAGACCAGTTTAATGCTTTTATGGAGCAGAAATCAAACATTAATTTTAGCTGCCTTGTTTAATATTTGCCTGCTTTATATCTCCATAAAATTACTTCAGATCTGCTCTAATAAATTTTCTTTCAGCAAGTTATTGATTAGATTTTTCCCCTTTGGGAACTGAACTCCCATTTTAGCATAATACATTTCAGTTGAGCTATACATTATCACCATCACTGATCATCTGTAAAATCCTTTATGGATAATTTATATTTTTGCTTGATGTGATCCTAGAGTAATTTATTGAAAGGAAAATCCATAGTATAATTATGAAACAACATGGGTGACCTCTTTTTCTCATTTTAAGTTTTTCTCTATTGATTCCCATAAAATGTATCATTTTCTTCTTGGTTAATCTTCTAGATAGCTATACTTCATCTGAAAGTATAATAAAAACAATATTACTAAAATATTAAAAAAGAACTAAGTGTGTTTTATTACAAAACTGATTTAAGGTTTAGGGGAGGTATTGATAGACCCAATTCTTCTTTATTCAGATCTAAACTCCAAATAAAACTGTCTCATAGGATTAATTCAATTTTACAAATAAAAACATTTTCTAAAAATAGCATTCTCCAAACCAGAGTGAACAATGTTACTATGAATACAGCACAAAGAGAAGACTTTCTTAGCTACTTATTCAATCCTTACTCTGGTGATTTTTAGGCAAGATGAGTCTAAGATTGGGCCAGAGTTCACTACAATGGAAGCATTTTTCTAAAATTCATGTGTATATAAATTCAAACTAAAAGTGTTTTAGAGTACTAATTATATGTAACAACAAAGCATTGAAACAAAATTCAATTCTATTGGTGAAAATTATTCATACAGAATTTAAACCATGGTGTTTTGAACATGTAAATATTACAACTAAGAAGAAGAATGTGCTACAGTAGTAAATGACGTGTTTGTAAGAGATGGTCTGAAGAAAACTGGCATATAGATGACAGCCAGGGGGTGACTAGCATATAGATGATAGCCAGGGGGTGACTAGCATATAGATGATAGCCAGGGGATGACTAGCATATAGATGATAGCCAGTGGGTGACTAGGTTGTACTTTCTTTCAACGTGTGCTAATCATTTCACCTTGCAAACTGAGTCTGAGATGAAATAATTTTAAGAGAAATTGGACACTGGATGAAAGATAGATAAGGAATGTATCTTCCTTAGTTAAGAAAATGCTGTCCAGCAAACTGTGGTGGTATGTGCCTTTAATCTTAGCACTTCAGAGTCAGAGATGTATCTTTGTAAGTTTAAGACAAGCATAGTCTACATAGAGAGTACCAGGTCATCCAGAACTACATAATAAGACCTGTCTATAAAACAAACAAACAAAACAAAACAAAACAACAACAAAAACTAAAAGAAGTATGTTCTAGAACAGATAGTGAAGGGGAAAAATGTCTAATTTGAGAATGTCCATAACTATAAACAGAGAAAAGATCAAAATTCTTAACCATTGAAACACTATATTCATTGAGGTAATAATTTATGACAGTCAAAATATATATGATACAAAAAAGTGGGAGAATAAGATAAAAATATTACAGAGGCTTTAAAGCTAGCTGTTTTCAAATAAATACTGAGGTCTTTCAAGTATATAAATAGAAGAGGGAGTGAAGTAAGAGAACATGACTTTCTATAGGACTGAATAGTGGAATTGCATCTCATTCTGAATACAGAACTGAAATTTTATCATTTGATGCCTAAAATGCTGTGAAAATAAGAATTTACTAAAATATTGAATACAGTCATTTAAAATAAAAAAAGATCCTTTGCAAATGTTTTAAGTCACTTCCTTTCTTGTGCCCAGCACACAGTTCAGTAGTGATCCCATTATTTTTTCTTCATATAAGAGGAGTGGCTGCAGTTCCTTAATACAAAGTGTCAAAAAGAATATCTGGTAAGCTGAACACACCATTTTTCTTTTTGCAGTAGCAGCATGATAGAAATATACTTCAGAACTGAGATGAGTGGTTTAGTTTACCCTGTTTATATTTGCCTATATATGCCAGCCACAGCTCAGATTTCTCTAAGGAGAACAGGCAGCAGGCAATCTAATTTAAAAGTGTAAGCTCTGAGCAGTGAAGGCTTAATTCAGGAGTTTATGGACTCACCACTGGTGATCAGCTCTAAAGAGTACATCTCATTGAGTGCATTATGGCAACATCATTCACTGCGAGGGTAGTTAAAGACTTGTCAGCAATTCTAGTTTAAACTGCTATTTTCTGGTATTTATGATTTGACCATTAAGAATTGCTGGGGCTTGAAAAACAGTTTGTGAAGATTTAGATCCACAGGAAATTGAATCATTACCAATTCTGAGCAGATGAAAATGTGAAATTTTGTGATAGGAAGAAATCAAGAAGCTGAAGTAGACCATAGTCTTCAAAAAGAAAGAATATGTCTCAGTCTCAGGCTCTTATATGGTACATGTGCTGTTAATTTTGAGCAATCCCTTGAGAGGGATAACAGCACAAGAAAATGAGTTTTGCATAAATATAATTTTTACTAAGTATATATTCAGAGCTTGCTGACAACCTGCAACACAGATATAATAAAATATTCCTTGTGTAATAAGAGAGAGGTGTAATGTGAAAAACAATATTAAACTTTTCAAATGCATTATATGAAAATGTGACGTTAACATCTGACATAATAAAAGACAAGAAACTTTGTGTTCTTTCATGATAAGTACTGATAAAAAAAACAACTGTTTAACCTTCTTAGACATAACGAGAGGGAGAGGACACTATAAACATATTTGAATATGTAAACATTTACAAACACACAGATAAAATACTCTTTGTATGTCTTATTTTTTCACTATAGAAACAAAAATGAAAAATTCTTTAATGAGAACGGATATGGAAGCAAATGTTCAGATATTTGAACACAGAGAAAATAAAGAGTTTTGGGAGTGGATTGTGAAAACTATTTAATATATCAAAAAAAGGTTTGAGCGGCAGTTTATTTGATAAAGTGCTTGTCATGCAAGCATGAGGAGCAGAGTTTAACACCCAGAACTGAGATAATAAAAGTCAGTTATAATGGTCCCTATTTATACTGCTGCCGTTAGGGAGGAAGAAATAAGTGGGCCCTTGGGACTTGCCTACTGGCTTCAAAATCTAGTCTAAACAGTGAACTACTGACTCAATTATAAAGCCTGTCTCAAAAAAGAACATAGATGCTTTCTGAGGAACCACACCCAAGTTTGACACATCGGCACACACTCAGAAACACCATATTCACATTTACACAATAGGGATGAGAGGTTAGAGAAAGATGAGAGATGAGAGATGGTGGAGGGGGAGGGAGAGGGAAGGAGGAGGAGAAAGGGGAGGAATGGGGAGAGAAGGAAAGAGGGAGGGGAGCAGGAGAAGGGAGGAGGAGTGGGAAAAGAGAGAGGGAAAGGGAGGGGTAGTGTCAGAGAGAGAGAGAGAGAGAGAGAGAGAGAGAGAGATCCAAGAAAGCAACCCTTTTACAGAGTTGCGGTAATTGTTCCAATGCTTGCATAGTTTATGCTTCATACACTAAACTGATCTCTAAACATCGTGAAAATGAATTATGTTGGATTCTGAAGAATTTACAGTAAGGAACAAGGAGAAAGACTGATAACATTATTTTGACATTATTCTCTCTATAGAAAGACATTAAAGACATTAAAGAAGTCTCCAGGGAGTCTATGAGGGTAACTCTAGCTAATATCAGTGGGAGATATGGAGCTGTGACATAGCCACCTCCTTTTGCCAGGCAGGTCCTCCAGTGGAGTTATAAGGACATCAATGCACTCAGCAGCCAATGAAAAAAGATGCAGAGACCCAATGTTATGTGGAGCTCAGGAAGTCTTTAGTAAAAGTCTGGGGAAGTTTGAGGGACCAGGAAGGGATGGGGACTAAACAGAAAGACAAACAGAGTCAACTAAACTGGACTCTTGGGAGTTACCAGAGAATGAGCCACCAGCCAATGCACACATGGTTTGGACCTAGCTCCCCAACCCAACATACCCTAATAGCAGATGTACAGATTGGTCTTTGTACAGATGCCCTAATTGCAGCAGGTGTTGTACTTAACTCTGTTGCCTGCCTGCGGATTCCATCCTCCTAACTGGTCTGCCTTGCAGTGGGTGAGGATGTGCCTAGCCCTGTAGTGACTTGTTGTGCCAGGGTAACTTGCTTTCAAGGGGGCCTTCCTCTTCCCATTACAGAAGGGGAGGGGGAGGAAGAGAAACTATGTGAGGTAGAGACTGGAAGGAAAGAGAGGACTGTGATTCATATGTACAGTGAATAAATAAATTAATTAATGAAAAATATAAGACACAATCCTATTGCTTCTTAATTCTTTCTAGACTCCAGTAACATGTTTGCTATTAATTTTATTGTCCACTATCTACTATTATCTTGACATTAAACTGTCCATTAAATAATTTTTCTTCCTAAGTTGAAACTTTTTGGTTTTTGGAGACTGAGATTTCAATTGATATTCATGGTGATGGGTAATTCAGTTCTGTAAAATCATAAAACTTTGTTTCTATGATTTCCCAAATACCCATTTTTCAACACTGTGAAATCAAAAATTTAACACCCTTTTATCATAATATTATATTGAGATATAGGTGAGAATCACTTAGAGCTATTATTTTCTTGATTTTATTCTTATTTCCTTTTCTGTCTCTTACTGATAATCCTTACAATTAGTTTCTTTGATATCCAAAGTTTTGATTTAAATCATTAGGTTGTTAATTTTAATTATAAATGATTAACATAAGATAGAAACTAAGGCATCAAATTCAATGATTTACTAAGATGTGTTTCAAGTCTAGAGGAATATGCAACTTATTTCTGAGGGAATCATGTTGAATTAGCTCTGTAGGGCCAGCCTTTATTGGGCCCCGACAGCTGTGATTGTGGCTTTGACTGAAGAAACAGAATAACTGCAGTATTTCCAGTTTCTATATGTAGTATAGGATTGTTATGCCACCCAGAGGAATAGAGAAAACATTTCCAGTACTTCATAAAGAAAATATATGAGATTCTTTCTAAGTGCATGGCTTTACAATTGTCCAGAAAATGATCTGGACCTGAAAAATCAAGATATAAAAAAAATGGTTAAAATTAGTAACAAGAACTCTTAAAAGATTCCATTCAAAATATACGTTTAAAAACTAAAAAAAAAAAAAAAAGATTGTATCTTAAAAGTTAAATCACAGCATCCTTGTTAATTTAATAATAGGGAAGAGAAAGCAAAGGCAATTGTTGAATTTCTTTAAAAGCACACATTCTTGTCACTTTCAATAAAATGAAGCTATTGTAGAAGACTTACATTGGAAGTCTGCAATCTGTCACATCTGTGTGCAGTGTGGTGTGACTTGGATACAGAGGGGTAAAGATGAAAGCTACTGGTTACCTTGTGCCAACATAAGCAGTACTTATACAGCAAGAGAACCGTGAGAGTACCTGTCAGGGGACCAAACAAAGGATACAGAGCTGTAAAGGTGAAAGCGATGATGAACACTGACCTGAGAACGAGCACACAGGGACTAAAGGTTCCCTTCTGTGGTGAGTAGGTAATGGAAGGATTGGGTACAGAATTCAGAATGCAAGTAGAATTTTATCAAATGACAGAAACCTGGATCCATCCCAATAGTTGCTCATTTCACTGATTCTGATATTTCATTGTCTATGTAATAGATATTATGCTTAGTCCAGGATGAAAAAAGTATAAAACAGGAGAATTATGACTTCATGATGTTTGTAGTTCTAATATATAATTTTGTCTGAAAATTAGAAACTTTTCTATAATGATCCACTCATAAAATATATATTCTCAATTCTAATGTTGAGACCCTAACCTCTAACCTCCAATGGAATGGTAATAGGAGGTAACTGTGAAGAGGTGGAAGGGCTCTCATTATAGAGTTATTTACCTTTATAGAAATAGATACCAGAAACTGATACACACCCTAGACATACTTTCTGCAATTACAGGACAACAATGCAAGATTCTTCTGCACAACAGCAAGGAGGAATCCACACTGGACTCTTAATTAAGACACATTTCAAATTGCAAAAAAAAAACCCACCATTCTTCTTGAATCCCATATTCCATAAATATGGGAATTAACAGTATGCTATTTAAGGCTTGCAACTTATGGCAAATTGTCATGTCATCTAAAAGTGACTGAAAAAAAGTCATGTCACTGCAACAAACAAATATGTTTCTATGAAAGAATTACATGAACTTAAATTTGAATACTCTTATTGGCTATAAAATGAGGTACATATGGATAAGTTGTCCATAAGGAAAATATAAAACATCTGCCATACCAGGTATTCTCAGAAGAATAAGAATAGAATTCAGAAATTGTCAAACACACACAAAAATATATATCTTAAAAAGAAAAGCTCTCTAAAATATGCAAATAAATTTAAACTTCAAGTCCTGTGGAGGTTGGATGCCCCAGTATATGGGGGATGCAGAAGCAGCAGGGCAGAAGTGGGTAGCTGAGTTGGGGTGCACCCACATAGAGACAAAGGAGAGGTGGGAGAGGACAGATGTGAGATGGGGGTTTGTGGATGGATAATAGGAAGGAGGATATCATTTGAGATGTAAACTACTTGAATGATTGATAAAACATTTTAAACTTCAATATTAAACAATTATAAAAATATAAATTAACTACCTAGGGATTGTAGCATACGCATGTATGCCCAGCACTTGTCAGGTGGAAGCAGGAGAAAACTATGGCTAGCCTCAAATTTATCATACATTCAAGTCCATCCCAGGATACATGTGGAATTCTGTGAGAAAGAAAAAAATGATGCATTTGGACCAGGGAATGTCACTCAATTCTAAAATTAAATAACATATTAAGCATGAATTAATGTATAGAATAAACATCAACACATATTACAAATTAAAAGAAGGAGCTCTAAAAAGTGCACCAATATTGAATAATGCAGTTAAAAATTCTGTTAGGAAAGAGGGAAGAGTGACAGCAAAGGGACAAGGACCTTTGGAGCAGAAAAATCCTTGTAGTATATTCTGGTGGCAGATTCATGCCATGCCATGCCACATTTGTACAAACACATATGCTGTATAATACAAGTATACCCTAATGTATACTATGGTGATAGTATGTTGTAAGTCACTGAATAGTGGTCCTCAATGTTAATAATAATGGAGGCAGCCATGCATGCCTAGATAAATGGAATTATTACTTTTCTTTTAGTTTTAATTTCTTGTCAATTAATAATCTAATTTTATTTCTTCTTTTTTTTTTAATTGGATATTTTCTTTATTTACATTTCAAATGTTATCCCTTTTCCTGGTTTCCCCCCTGGAAACTCCCTATCCCATTTCCCACCCCTCTACTTCTATGAGGGTGTTCCCCATCCCACCCACTTCTGCCTCCCTTCCCTAGCATTACCCTACGCTAGGGTATTGAGGATATGCAGGGGGGACTTCTACCCTCTCTGAGAAGAAGTAGAGGAAGGAATAGGGTAGGAAATGTGTGAGTGGAGACAATGATTGGGATGTAAAGTGAATAAATAAATTAATGATTGAAAGATACAGTTATACATATATAAATACATGTATCTTATGCTAATTGTACCTTAATAAAGCTGATAATTTTATAGCATGCAAATTACCAGTAAAGTTTATTTTTATAATTAATGTGTACATATTTTATTCTGTGCAAGACAGATCCACTATTGCAGTAATAGCACAAATGTCATGGTAATATAAAATCATTTTCTGATTGGACTTAATACCTACTCCACAAGATGAAGCCCATACCTGACACTAGTACCAGGCCCAAGAACTGGTATATAGACAGCGCATAGGCTCAGAGGGAGAATCTACCATTACTGTTCTGGTAGATAGACATGGTATTAACCATATTCCTAATGATGTACTATTAAATGCAATGGTTAGTACATCTCTCAATCACATCAGAGAAACTTGTTTTTGTAGTATGTAGTAACAAACATAGTACTACAAGAACTACTACTCAAGGTACCAGTATAAAGTGCTGTACAATATTCTTCCCTAAATGATGTACCTCTATCACACTCTATCCTTCCAAGGCTTAGGGATCACTGTGGAAGAAAAGAAGGGGAAAAAAGCCAGAGGTGGTGGATGACTATAAGAAACAATGCTTTCCAGACATAACAGGTCAGTTATACATATGAACTCAGCACTTTTAACAGGATGCCCAAGATCTGTGCAATCTGGAGCCAGATTAAAACCTCATTGTAGAAAGAGAAAGAAGGCACAAGGTCCTATGCTGAGCTGAGGAGCTACTGGAAATTGATATCTGCTAGTAGACAATTTTATTTAATGCTGTAGCCTTTAAGGGGAAGAAAAATAGCTACCACAACCAAGTATATAAAAATATCAGGGCAGTACATTTTTTTAATGACATAGCTGGAAGAGTAGTGGACGAATAATGGATCAAGGCAGAGATGGAGTAGGTAGGGGGTTGCTTATTGTCAAAGTACATGAGCCAGGTTCTTAAAGAGCTAATTGACACCAATAATGCCCCAAACACAACAGAATAATGTTAAGTAGTAGGAATATATAATATAAGTTAAAAGTAGGTATGTAGGTAGGTGAAAGAGGTGAAATGAACATTTTGAGAACACCTTTAAGTTTTAGCTTTTTTAATGTACCACTTGGAAAACATTTTCTTAGTGAAGAAATGTTATTTCTTGTCCTTTTTTTTAAGCAAAAGAAAAGAGGCGACAAAAAAAAGAGAGAGAGAAGTTTCTGAAAACGACTTAGCTTGGACTTGTGGAAGAGAGCTAGAGCATTTCTCTGGGGTTGGTTTATGCAGCAGTTATTTGTTTTTGTTTGTTTGTTTTGCTTTTTTAAATTTTGAATGAGTGTATTTCCTTTATAAAACCACTGTTTCATTGCTGTCTTAGTTAGGGTTTTACTGCTGAGAAAAGAAATCATGACCAAGGTAACTCTTATAAGGACAACATTTAATTGGGATTGGCTTACAGCTTCAGAGGTTCAGTCCATCATCAAGGCAGGAACATGGCAGTGTCCAGGCAGGCATGTTCCCGGAGGAGCTGAGAGTTCTACATGTTGTTCTGAAGGGAAACAAAGCAAGACTGACTTCCAGGCAGTTAGGAAGTGGGTATTAAAGCCCATATCAGCAGTGATACACATATGCCAGCAAGGATACATTGTGCTTCTCCCTGTGACAAGCATATACAAGCCCTCACACTTGTGACAAGTTTATGTATTTCACCTTTTCTCCCATTGGACTACTCACGTTTGTACCCCTCCCACCACCCACAGGGTCTTTCTTCTTCCTTAGCCATCACTTTTCTACTTTACATTTTGATATTAACAACTTCTAAGAGAAAGCCATCAACTTACCATAGAGATTAGGACAAGCATTATCCAAGACAGAAACAACTCCTTGTACTGCCTAATGGAGAACCTTTGTCTTGTCATCATTGCCAATCACTGAGTAAATTCAAATATTCTTTGTTTCTTGATAGTATCCATTCCAAAGCAGATCCCTAATACCCAAGCTCTCCATGAAATTTTCTAACACCAAAAAGGGGTATTAGTATTCAGCTATCTTAGAAAAATGCTGCCTGGCCCTCTCTTCCTGAGATACCACTCTGCTCAAAGGGGTGTTTTCTGGGAGTTTGCAATGAACTGATGAACTTATAAAGTCACAGATGTTGCTTCCTTGCTTACCTTATGATGACTTTAAAGGTAAATATTACTTAAAGTACATAGTCAAGGAAAAATGTCTTTGTACATTCACCATTAACAACTCTGGAACAGAGTTCAGTTAGCATATATATTTTTCAAAGATAAATTTTGCTTGATATTATTTGCAATGACTCAAAATTTTAACAATTTAAAAATTAAGGAAATCACTATTTTATTTTTTTGCCCATTACCCCCTGCCTCATTTTACAAATGTCTGCTTTGAACCGACACAATTCCCTCTGATGTCTATTGTTATGATATTAATTCAAGAACCGTAGAAGCATATTATCTTGTAGAGATGTGGCTGCTACTCTCTTCTGAATATCACTTTGCTGTTTAGGTTGAACTTTTAGTAAATGTAACTTTTAATTTACAGAAGAATATCAGAATGTTTCTCTTTAACTTCCAAAAATTTACAATTGAATCTCTCTATCTGAAGCAAATCTTATTCATATAGGAGACAAGATTCTATTCTTATTGCAGGGATCTAAAGAAAATAATTTTATTACAAAATTGAATTAACAAAATATTTCATTGATATTGATATGATTTTTAGACTTTTTTAGCTTAGAATATAAATATGCATCAATGTCCCAGTGGCGATGGCTGTACATGTCTCATGGAAGTTAAGTTTTAACTTGAAAAAGTATGCTTGTACCTTCACCAGTCACCCTGCAAGCACCTAGAAGCTGGGCTCTTGCCCTTATAAATTTACAGACCTAAAATATCGAAGCTCCGAAGTGAAAGTAACAAGGAAGAGGCAGTGCATGTCTTGTAGCAAATAACCAAACATGGCATTCTAGTTTATTCAGTAAACATTGGCTGCTGAGAGTATATAGGGAGGGCAGAAAATGGTCAAAGAATATCCAATGTTATGAAGAGTAAGAGATGAAAAATGTACACTGACTCATGCATAATTGTGAAATAAACATACAAATTGTGAAATAAACATGTATTTTCATATATGTCAAATAAATCAAAAGAACTCCTGCTAAAATGTTTTAAATCTTTTTTATAACATCTGTCCTTTTGAAACATTTAATTCTGAAATTACACAGAATTGTATTTAGGACTTCTCATTTTACCTTCTTTAATATATCACTGCAGTCTTTGGCCCTATTTATATTACCCCTATGTGCTTTTGCATTTCTTCATAGCATGTTGAATCTATGGCATAAATATTTAAATCATGCCATTCAATTTCTAATTGGACATGTGATAGACATTATTTTTTCTTATCTTTTAATTTTTTATTCTTTGACAGTTTCAAATAATTGTACAATGAGATTACGGCTTCCACTTCCACTGGTGCATTGTTGGATTTCCCTTCCTCTGATTAACATCCCTTTTCTATCTAACCAGTCCTATTCCTATTTCAAGACTTTTCTGTGTGTATGACCCATGGAATTTCAATAGTGTTGCCTACATGAGCATGGTGTAAATATGTTCTAAGTTAAATTTAGAAAACCTCAAGTGAAATAAGAAAAAGGAACACTGAACTATTTATATATGCTGCTGTTTATGCTGTTAAATTAAAAAGTACTTTAGTTAAGGTTATATTGCTATGAGGAGACACCATGTCCAAGGCAACTCTTGTAAAAGCAAATGTTTCATTAGGCCTGACTTACATTATCAGAGTTTAAACCATTATTATCATGGTGGGAAACATAGCATCCAGTAAGCTGACTTAGTGTTGGAGGAGCTAAGAGTTCTATATCTTTATCTGAAGGCAGCTAGAAAGTGACTATTATCTACCCAAGGTAGAGTTGAGAATAGTAAGCTTCAAAGCCCATCCAAACAGTGACACACTCCTTCCAGTAAGGTCACACCTCCTAGTAGTGTCACTCCCTATAGCCAAGTATTCAAACAGATAAATCCTTCACCCCTAACTCCCACTCCCTTCTACCCATCCCCAAATCCCTTCCCCTGCATCTTCCTTCCTTCTTGATGATCACATGAAGTAGACGATTCGTGGAAGGTGATTGAATTGGTCATGGATCTCCAAAGAAATAGAAAAAAAAAGCAATGGAGGAATGGAGGGTGAGAGAATGAAAGATACAGAGAAATTGGAAGATAAATATATAGAGAGAAATGATAAGAAATTGGATGAAATATTTGTATGACTGTGATGCTAAAAATCTTGGATACTTTCAACTATAAGCTAGAGATGTCAATAAGGCACTGAAACAATTTAACTTTGAGCTTGAAATCCCAATAAGCTGATGAACTAATGCATGTCCAATTCCAAGGCCAGAAATCAGTGCTTCAGATAAAGCAGTCAGCCAAAATGAAGATGCTGAGTTTTGTCTTTGTTTGTTTTCTTTTGTAGACTTATGCCCTCAGTGGGTTAAAAGAAGCTACAACTTTGGTATGGTAGTTCTCCTAATTTCATTTGTGTTTTTTGGTTTAAAATACTGTGGGAAATAGGAAGTTAAGGAAGAGCAGGAATGTTTTCAATTCCAAATGATGGTCTATCATTGTGTAGATAGAAGTCAAGGTGGGAAATTGTCTTAGTCAACCTCTTATTGTTGTGAAGAGACACCATGACCACAAAACTCTGATAAAGAAAAAATATTTAATTTGGGCTGGCTTATAGTTTAATAGGTTTAATCCATTATTATCATGGCTTGCATGTAGGCAGATATGGTGTTTGATAGGTAGCTGAGAGTTCTACATCTGGATTGCCAGGCAGCACAAAGAAAGGACAATGAGCCTTGCTAGAACATTTATACTATACCTGGGCTCTTTAGTCCTGTTCATATGTGTCTATGTTTAAATCTTTTTATTTAAGATTTAATAACCTATCAGGAATTTTGTCCCTGGAGAAAATTGTAATTTCTTCTCTCAGTAGTGGCTAATTGCCTCTAGCTTTTGTAAGATTCTTCCCCATTGATATTGTCATTGCTCAAGTATAGTATATACAATCTTTTGATTTTGTGGGGCTAGTTTTCATAACAGGAGCCTGATATAGCTGTCTCCTGAGAGGCTCTGCCAGTGCCTGATAACTACAGAAATGGATGCTCATAGCCATCCATTGGACTGAGAACAGGATCCCCAATGAAGGACTTAGAGAAATTACCCAAGGAGCTGAAGGAGTTTGCAGCCCCATAGGAGGAACTGCAATATGAACTAACCAGTACCCCCATAGCTTTCTTGGACTAAACCACCAACCAAAGAAAACACATGGTGGGACTCATGGCTCTAGCTGCATGTGTAGCAGAGGATTGCTTAGTCGGCTGTCAATGGGAGGAGCAGATCTTGGTCCTGTGAAGGTTCTATGTGCCAGTATAGGGGAATTCCAGGGCCAAGAAGTGGGAGAGGGTGGGTTGGTAAGCAGTGTGAGGGTGGAGGGGATAGGGGATTTCAGAGGGGAGACCAGGAATGGGGGTAACATTTGAAATGTAAATAAAGAAAATATCTAATAAAAAATGAAAGCTAATATATCACAACAGACATCTGTATCTTCTGGTTCTTATACTCTTTCTTCTCCATCTTCTTTGATATTCCCTTAGCTTTAGCTGTAAGAGTAATGTTATAGCTGTATCAATTGATTCTGAGCATCCTATGGTCAGTTGTCTATATTTTGAACAGTTTTGACTTTTTGTAATGTTCTTCATTTCCAGAAAACAATAACATGCTAAATAAAGTGTGAGTGTTCAATGTAGAGGTCTACCACTCCTATGTTACATTTTTCATAGGTGCTTCAATTTTAATGGAGAAAGGATTTATTGTGGCTCACAATTCCAGGATATAGTCCAGTATTGCAGGGAAATCACAGCAGGAGTTTGAGACAGCTTATTACATTGTATCTATACTCAAGAAGAAAAATCTAAATAATGTAACCTCATGGCCTATTTTAATGTCACTGATTCTTTGTCTTTCACTGGAAAAGAAACTTACTTCTTAAATTGTGGAAGAAATAAATGGGAAATTCATAGCTTACTTTTGTGACACCAGTAGAAAGGGAAAATATGATGTAATAGTCTGAGAGTATGCCAGCTGGTGAGGAAGCAAGATGAGTTTAGAGATAAAAACAGATAACAAAAAGTGTAGAGACATGATACAATAAACTCTGTGTAATCATTGAAAGATTAGAATAGAAAGATTAAAGGAAAAATTTTCATGCATGACCCATGATGAGTTAGTTTGATATATTTCTCTAGATGTCAGCTCTGCATCATATAGAGATTTGCTCAAAATGCAATCCTTTATTATTATCACAATAGTACTTTGTGAAGAATTGATGAAGTCTTAAATCTCTCCTCCCAAACCATAAATGTAAATAATTTCATGTTAAAATTCTGCTACTATCCCTAAGATATATCCTCTCTATAAAGTAGTTTTATTTCCTTTCAAGCTATGTATGTGTAAGCCACTGAAAATAGATCAGAACTCTAGAAGACTATGTTTTTTTTTCTTTTTTTTCCTTTCCTTTTTTTCCTTTCCTTTCCTTTCCTTTCCTTTCCTTTCCTTTCCTTTCCTTTCCTTTCCTTTCCTTTCCTTTCCTTTCCTTTCCTTTCCTTTCCTTTCCTTTCCTTTCCTTCCCTTCCCTTCCCTTCCCTTCCCTTCCCTTCCCTTCCCTTTCCTTTCCTTTCTTTCTTTTTTTTTCTTTTTCTTTTTTTTTTTTTTGATTTGCTAGCTCTTGTACAAAAACAAACAGCATTATTAAAACAATGAGACTATTGTGGACTGAATTGTACACCTTTCAAATTTTGATATTGTACTCCTAATTTGCAATCTTATTGCCTATGGATATAATGATTTAATGAGGCAATTAAGGGAATAAGAATGAAGCTCTATTATAATAGGAATATTATAAATAGAGTAAAAGGTAATATAAGCCTTCATTTCTCTTCACAAAATGAAAATCTATCAAGAACATCAAAATCCACAAGGTGCTACAGCCTGACTGGAGGCCTCCAAGTACTTTACTTTACACATTTGGTGTCCTGGAATCAAAGAAAATAACTTTTGGGATTTATGTCATCAAATTTGTGACATTTTATTGTGGAATTCCAAGTAGAATTGTAAAATTTCAAGAGACATAGTAAGAAATACAATTTCTGGTTTTGGAACATTTATAGAAAAGTGATCTATAACAATGAAAATCTTGATTTTGAGCTGTTTATCATTATAATTACTAGCAAAAATCTAGTTTTCTGTCTTCAGATCTATTTACAAATTTAATATTTTATTAGTTGACTTTTGTGTAACTGATTGAGGAGAAAGAACTAGTTTCTCCCTTTTGCTTTTGTTTAATTTGCCAACATTCTTTATAAAAAGGATTGGATTTTCCTCATTAACATCAACAATACTTTTATCAAAAACAATTTTCCCTTAGTTAAAAGTTTATTTTGTCTCTTGATTGTGTATTATGGTATATTGTTCTATATATCTGCATTTATGTCACTAGTGTGTTTTAGTTACTACAGTTTTTAACTATATTTTGAGTCAGAAAATATGAATCCTGCTGTGTTGTTTTTACTCAATATGAGTTTGAACAGTCATGAAGTTTGTGTTTTTATATAAAATATACACTTATATACTTCCTTTTTTGTGTTTGTTTGTTTGTTTGTTTGTTTGTTTGTTTGTTTGTTTCCTGGCTGTCATGGAACTCACTCGGTAGACTAGGCTGGCCTCAAACTCAAACATCCACCTGCCTCTGCCTCCCAAGTGCTGGGATTAAAGGCATGTGCCATCACTGCCCAGCTACTTATATACTTCTTATTTAAATAATAGGATTATAATTTGATAAGGATTGTGTTTTTTCTGTGCATAATTTTCAGTCAGATGAATATTTATTTTAATCTATGAATTAAAGATTTTTCAATTTTAGTATGGATGTTCTTTATAATATCTTCATTAACTATTAAAGAGCTTTGATGGCAGATGTTTACTTCTTTTTCATTTCTTGACTGCTTTCTCAATGATTTCTAGTATTACATTGTATTACGTTAAAGTAACATCAATGCAGTCTTTCATACAGAAAGCTAGAGAAATAAGATTTGTAACTTTTCCCGGTCAAGTGTATCATTAGCTTAAAGCCTACTTATAAAGTTTCTATTCTGTGGTTTTGATAATTTATTTGATTGATAGGTTCTATTATATTTAATGATTTCCAAATGTCAAGCCACCATTGCATCCTTGAGATAAATACCATTTGATGTTTAGCAATATTTATAATGATCCATTGGATTCAAGTCACAATTTTGTTGAATATTTTTACATGTACATTTGTCAAAATTATTAGCCAATTATTTTTGTTGTTCTGTTCTTTTATTTTAGTACCAGAGAAATCTTGACCTCTTAGAATAGGCTTGAATAAATTTTCCCCTTGATTATCTCAGTTTTATTATTATTATTATTTTAAGATCCTACTGAAATATTTTAATTATGTAGTCTTATATTTATGATATATTAGTGTTATTGTAAAAATAGACCAATATGATGTGTATGTATATGTATATATTATGCATTTGTATAGACATAAATTATATATCTGATTTATTATAGAACTTCATTGTTTTTTATATAAAGTCTGGAAAGTCCAATTCAGCTTTAATTTGAATACTTAAAACTTTGATAACACATAGGACCAAGAACCTGTTCAGATATTTGAATGACAAAGGAAAACAGATATCCCAACTTAAGAAGAGTCTGAGCTCACCCTAGACTCACATTGTGTTAAGTCTCATCCTTCCAAGAATTCATAATGCTAATTAGAGTTCTTAGTCACCTCCTGAAAGCTAATGAAATCACATTGCGTACATTCTACAATGTGCATTATTCATCTATGCAATATGCATCTATGATACATACCCATTACATTTGAAGGTCCACATGTCTTCAATGAATAACAAAGATACTTAAGTTTCTTTCCTAATACTTGTGATTAATGTTCTGACAAATGTAAAAGTATCTTTTATTCACCTGATTAAATTGTCATCTCAGGCTTACTAATGAATAAACTCAGTCCTTCTAGTTCCTTCTGATCTCTGGCTGCCTGGTTCAGCTCAGCCTGGCTCAAACACTACTCTCCAAGATGACTGATTCATTCTGGCTTCTCCGAACTTCTCATTTAATTGATTATCTTGGTCTCAAATTAACTCTGGCAATTTTCTGTAATTTTCTGGCTCCTTCTTATTGTCTCACTCTCTGTCTTGGCTAACCTGCATTTAACTGCACAAACTCATGAATGAAGAAAACTCCACTGCTCTGCCTAAACTCATCAGAACCACAGTCTGAAGGGGCCTCCAACAATACATTCATTTAAAAAATGACTGCCTCCTTTTATAGAATAACAAAACCTAAATTGTTTGTAATTAAAGGCGTGTACTCAGGGAATGTCAGTATTCCAGACAGATCATACTGTAATCCAGGGTGTGTCTACATTTCAGCAGGATTACATAGATGTAGAAGGTCTTTGAATGTCAGAACAGCAATGTTGTTAGATTAAAATACCTGTACAGACAAACTGCAAAGTTTAACATTTTTTAACATTTCTTTTATCATTTCATGATAACATGATTAATTATTTAGTTTTATGTGTTATCTCCTCAGAGATCATATGGAATTGAACTGATTCCATAAAAGAGTGAGACTATTGAAAGACTGTATTTCTGTTATCTCTACAATTCAGAGTTGGTGGGTCATATTATGGCTTACACATTTAAGAACACAATATTTTTGAAAAATGAAATAAAAAATAAAGTGGATACACTATTATTTTTGACATTCTCAGTAAAGTTATTAAAATAAGATTTAATTATACTTTTTCAAGTACTCTGATTATTATTTATATAACAAGTCAAAGCATGGTGGATAAAATATTCTGTTCCTGTTACTGCATTGCAACTAGATTATTTTTGATGGAAGTAAGACATCATTAGCAACCGCATTCTCATTAAACACAGGACTTCACATAAGTTTTCTAGTCAGAAATTTGATCAGTGTGACTCTCTATGAAAGGCTTTAGCTTTATTGTATAAAGTCATATTCTTAAATTCACTTTTATTATTAGCATTTTTAAACATTTACTGATTCTTCTCTAATGCATTACGTCCTGATAGCAATTTTTCTTCCTTTAACTCCTCCCATTGCTTCCCCTTCCCTTTCCCCAGATCTACTCTTCCTTTTCTTTTCTGGAAGGAGTAGGCCTCCCAGGGCTTTCAACAGAACATGGCATAGCAAGTTACAGTAAGACTATGCACAAACCCTGAAATCAACTCTGTATGAGGAAATCCAGTAGGAGGAAAAGTTTTCAAGAACAGGCAAAAGAGTCAGAAACATTACCACTGGTAGGAGTCCCTTAAAAAGACTAAGCTACACAACCAAAATATATATGCAGAGGACAAAACACAGGCCAATGTAGGCTTTAGTCTCTATCAGTCCCTGTGAGCCCTTCTTAGTTGATTCTGTGGATTACGTTCTTCTGGTATCTTTAACCCTTCTGCCACCTACAATCCTTCCTCCTCACTTTCCATGGGGTTCCTGGAATTCTGCCAATGACTGGCTGTTGATTCTGTATTTGCTCCAGTTAGTTGCTGGATAAAGTCTCTCTGATAACAATTATATGAGTGATCGATGGGTGTAGTAGAATATCATTGGGAGTCATTTCATTGACTTAGCTTGTTCTTTTTGTTTGTTTGTTTGTTTTGTTTTTTGTTGTTTTGTTTTTTGTTTTACTAGTCATGTTTGGTTCTGTCCTCGGTTGTAGGATTTTTAAAGTTATTACTTCCACACCTGTTGGATCCACATACTCATGGTTTTCACATTATTTTTAAACATACTTCATGACATTGTAATTTTTTGAGAAAAATTATATAAATGTAGGTAGACATTCTTAAAAATCATTTTGCAAAAGTGTGTGCTGCCTCTTTAAAGTGAAAACTGTTCTGTTTGCTGCTTTTCCCTCCTTTTCTTCCTCATATACTTTTCTATAAATGGGTAGTGTGTGGATTTGCATGTATCCCTCACATCTTAATAGATGCCACATTTTTTAACCACAGAAAATGAAATTTGCTTCTTCAAAACCTATAGGGTTTGTGGGGAATCATTAGAATGCCAAAGCTCTCAGTAGAATTAGAATAAATACACAAGCTCTCCTGTATCTGGTTAAGAATTGTGGACTCCTTGCTGACAAATTACCTCTATTTCTAGGGGCTGGATATAATTGAAAGTTGCCACTGTATGCGTTTTGAAGATTAGCAGTCCAAAATAGCTCTAACGAGGCAGCAAAGGAAAGGCTAGTGGAGTGTTTCCCTCTAGAATCTATGTTTCAGTGTTTGGTGGGGTTCTGCTACTTCCTGTTCATTCAGAAAGCAAGCAGTAGAGCATCATTTTCTGTTTCCCAAGTCTCTTCTGTTCATAGAATTTTTTTTTTTATGATGACGAAACAAATTTTGTACTACAGAGAGTGGTACTGCCTTTGCTCCCAATGTTTCAAAGTATATGTCTATGTTTTATCCTGCAAACACATTTAATAGGAAACAAGTTAAATTAATGATTAATTTACATTTAAATAGCCATAACCAAACTGTACCGAACATAATTTTATGAGAATGTGGGATTGTACACAATTTATGTCTGACATAAATTCTAATTTTGCAAGTTCTTCACTAGAGGAAATTAAGTAATATATTTTATATATGTATTATGCCATTTGTACACATGGTTTTATAGGTTAACTAATTTTATACTTGAGTCTATCTTATTTCTTTTTTCTCTTCTAAAAAAAGTGTAAGTTATGCTGGGGCTAGATATGTACCATCAAGCATTTTGAAACCATCCACTGTAAGTATTTTGAGCCTGTGCTATTACAATGAACTTGGAAGTGACTCTTGTTTCATTACAAGGTAATGACTGCCCTCTAGTGGTTTCTGGAGTTTTGTAAATACAAGGAACACAATGTTATTTTCAATTTACTCAAAATTTGAAAATTAAGAGAAAAAAATATTTTCTAGTTATTTTAAATATTAGAAGAAAGGAATAATAATCTTAGAATAACTATATTTGTTATTAAATATTTACATGATATCTACATTTTAACAAGAATGAGAACCTCTAAACATTGTAACTTGGAATTCTCTACTCTGCTTGCAGACCACACCCCAGTCAGAAAAGCCTTCTGTAAATCAACTGCTCAGAGTCTCCACTACAAGCTACTATTTACTCCTTTTGATACTGTTGGTAGGGACACTCAAGAATCTTCTATGGGTTTGTTCTTATGGACAGATGCTCTATTCTTCTTGCAGAAAATGTTGCAATTCAGAAAATCCTATCATACAACAATAGCTCGTCTTCATCTGCTGAGTCTTTTCTTTGCTGTGCAGAAGTTTCTAAATTTCATGCAATCCATCCATGAGTCCTTGGAATTATTTCTGGTTTTGAAAAACCAAAACAAAATCAAAACAAAGCAAAGCAAATAAAGCATGCCTACACCTATACTTGAAGTATGTTAAGTTATAAAATGATCCTGTCTTATGTTTAAAATCTTTGATTCAGAGATCCCCCCCATGCATCACCCCCAGAAACTGAATATTTCTATTCATTCTCCTAGCCCTCTGGAATTCTCTCCTGTTCCCCACCCCATACACGTTCCTGCCCTAATTTTCTCCTCCTGCTCTCCTCTCCCACAAGTCTGTCCCTGCTTCTGCCTCTCATGATTATTTTGTTTCCCCTTCTAAGTGTCAATGTAACTTTCTCACTTGGGCCTTCCTTCTAATTAATCTTAATGGTGTGTGGGTTGTACCCTAGGTAGTCTCTACTTTTTGGTTAATATCCACTTATCAGTGGGTACATAGCACGCATGTCCTTTTGTGTCTGTGTTACTTGTTCAAGATGATATTTTCTAGTTCTATCCATTTGCTTGCACTGATTGATTGATTGATTGATTGATTGATTGGTTGATTTCCACTTAGAGACTCCCAGTATTCAATGGGGATGATCTTAGGTTAAGTGCCCAACAGTGGAGAGAAGGAACCTGACTAGACCACCTCTAGTAGATAGACAGGGTCCCAATTTGAAGGATGAGGTTACCAATCCACCATCAAAATTTCTGACTCAAAATTGTTATCTAAAAGAAATGCAGAGACAAAAGATGGAGCAGAGACTAAAGGAAAAGCTGTCCAGTGACCAGCCTTATTTGGGATCCATCCATGTGTGGGCACCAAACCCTGACACTATTACTGATGCCATGTTGTACTTACAGACAGGAGCCTATCATAGCTGTTCTGAGAGGCCCTACCAGCTGTTCTCTGAGAAAGAAGCAAATACTTACAGCTAACCATTGGAGTGGGGACGTCAATGGAAGAGTAAGGGGCAGGACTGAAGTAGCTGAAGAAGATGCAAGCCCACAGGAAGACAAACAATGTGAACTAACCCAGACCTCTAGGAGCTCCCAGAGGCTGAACCACCAAACAAAGAGCATATACAGGTTGATCTGAGGTCCCTGTACATGTGTAGAGCAGGACTGCCTTGCTTGGCCTCAATTGGAGAGGATGTTTCTAAACATGTAGAGATTTGAGGCACCAGGGAAGGGCACCTGGGTCTTGGGTGAGCACTCTATCAAAGGAAAAGAGGAATGGGGAACAGAATGAGAAACTGCCAGGGAGGACTGAGACAGGTAAAATGTCTAGAAGGTAAATAAGTAAAAAAAATGATTTTAAAAAATCTTTGACCCATTCTGAACTGAGTTTTTATATAGAGTGGAAGATAATAGTTTATTATTTGTAGATGGTATGATTTTATACATTGAATACTACATCAGAAAGCTTCTTTAGCTCATAAATACCATCATCAAAATAGCAGGATAAAAAAAAACATAGAATTCAACATCTTCCCTATATACAAAGGACAAATATACTGAAAAGAAAATCAGGAAGACATTACCTTGCACAATAGTATAAAATACATCTTGTGATAACTGGATAACTCTAAGACATTGAGGTAAAAAATTAAAGAAGACATCAGAAGGTGAAAGGATCACCCATGATTATGGAAATATAGGATGAATATTGCAAAATAGACATTCTACCCAAAGAAATTCATGGATTATTTGCAATCTTAATCATAATTATAACACAATTCTTTACAGAATTAGGAAAAACAGTCTTATACTTCATACATGTGTCTCAATTACAATCATCACAGAGGTTGAGTAGCTGGTAAGGGACTAGGACAAGGAATATTTTCACAGGTAGAGGAAATCAAATATAGTGTTATAATAGTATTGAAGAGGAAAGTAAACTTGGACGATTAATTTAGGAGTAAGATTAAAGGGCAGGGTAAAGGAGGAAATATATGAAAGGAAAAAAAATAACACAAAAGTCCTTTTGAAAAGACAAATGAAAACCATGAATGCTAGTCAGTAGGATTGAGAGGTAGTTTGCATGGTACCATAATGTTGCCGTTCCCAAGTAAACCACATTCAAATTGTCCCGGAGGCATCAGTGACTTTGGTGACTGCTGCAGCAGGTGCGTATCACATGTTCTTTGCTACATGCCCCAGTGTTCTTGCTTCCTGAATGAAACACACACACACACACACACACACACACACACACACACACACACACACACACACACACAGCCATATATTTTAATATGCCTTAAACAGCTCAATGGCCTGGGCACTTCCATAACTCCATGCGGATAACACACTCGCCTCCAATATTCTGTTGTTATTATTTACTAAACTCTATATTCATATTCCACTTTTGTCATGCTAGACCCAGTGGCAGTAGGGCGAGGGTGGCTCTTCCCTACTTTCATGAGTTGTCTGTCTATCTCTCTGTCCTACATTTCTCAAGCCTGGTCTTCACTCCTTTCCTGGCATGCAATTTCTCCAAAGTTCCTTTAAATCTTTCTCAAAAATTAAGTGATTATCACTGTCAAGGATTAATCTAGGTGCTTACTTCTACTTTTTGTTTTTGTTTGCAGATCTGTCTTGTGCAGAAACACACTATGTTCTTAATATGCTATTGTAATATAATTGGACATACTGTCAATGATGCTGTCTGCTAATTGCTTTAGCTTTACAAAGTCCTGTGTTATTTTTGTTATATTTTTAGGATTTGTAAGTATGATTATGTAAAGAATGCATTTTTGATTTGGATGTGATAATACTTTTTCTTTGTAGACTGCTTTCAGTGAAATTGCTATTTCTACAATATTTGTTTTTCTTACCCACAAGCCTGAGAAACATTCTATCTTCTAGTGTCTTCCTTAATTTCTTTCCTTGGTGGGATACTCTTTCACCCATACTTAGACTAAGTTTCTTCCTAGGTAATGTACTTTATTTATTATTTATTTATTGAAGTTATTGTTATAAGAAGTAAGTAAATATAGGAAAGTTTAAAGGGTAGCAGGCAATGATAGAATGAGACTCAGTTGATCTCAATGGTGACAGCAGACTTTATTGGGTGGAATGGTGACACTCCACAGGTCTCTGAGCAGTTTTGTAGATGAGATTAGGGAATGGGAAGGGCATGGCTTCAAAGATGTAGAAAATGCTTTCCTGGACAGACAGCTTTTTAAAACTCCAGGGAAAGAGATAAGACAGTTTACCCATTTTGCAGACTTCATATTTCAGAGCATGTCGTGGGCATTAGAGTCTTTTCCAGAACTTGATGGGGGGCAGATTTCTTATATTCTTGGTTCTATTATATGTACTTAGAACTTTTGAGGGAAGATCTTTTCTTTTTTCTTTTTTTTTTTTTTCCAAATTCTTCATATTCAAAGGAGAGTCTTGTCCCATCTTTTCTGGAAACCTACTGCTGGTGAAGGGGGAGTCATTATGAATTTCTTGAGCCTAAGAGTGATTTTAAGAAAATCATTATTTTTACTGTATTATGTGGACAAAGTGATTGCAGTGATTCGATACAGAAAGGATTTCTGTAAAAAGTTTTAAGGACAAAATAAAGATATGAGCAAAATGATAATGAGGAAGAAAGGAGTAGATAGGTGGAGGAGGATTAGAGAGATACAATTGCTCATGGACAGTAAAGGATTTTTAGCGAAATTTCTGTGCCTGGTCTGTAAGCCTTTTTGATCCCATCTAAAACCAGATTTTATCTGTTGGTGTAGAGGCAACAGTGTTTGCTTCCATTTGTTCTAGAGCTTGCAGATGTGCTGCCAAGCTATTGGTGTAAGCTCTCTCCATTTTCTTTTTGCAGGAACTCAGAGCTATGAGTTTACCTCTCAGGAATGCGTTCATTGTGTCCCATAAGTTTCGGTATGTTGTGGCTTCATTTTCATTAAACTCTAGAAAGTCTTTAATTTCTTTCTTTATTCCTTCCTTGACCAAAGTATCATTGAGTAGAGTGTTGTTCAGTTTCCATGTGAATGATGGTGTTCTGCTACTTATGTTGTTNTCTCCACATAAAACCAGAGACACTGAAACTTATAGAGGAGAAAGTGGGGAAAAGCCTCGAAGATATGGGCACTGGGGAAAAATTCCTGAATAGAACAGCAATGGCTTGTGCTGTAAGAGCGAGAATTGACAAATGGGACCTCATAAAGTTGCAAAGCTTCTGTAAGGCAAAAGATACTGTCAACAAGACAAAAGGGACAACAACAGATTGGGAAAGGATCTTTACCAATCCTAAATCAGACAGGGGACTGATATCCAATATATATAAAGAACTCAAGAAGGTGAACACCAGAAAATCAAATATCCCCATTAAAAAGTGGGGCACAGAGTTAAACAAAGAATTCTCAACTGAGGAATACCAAATGACTGAAAAGCACCTGAAAAAATGTTCAACATCCTTAATCATCAGGGAAATGCAAATCAAAACAACCCTGAGATTCCACCTCACACCAGTAAGAATGGCTAAGATCAAAAAATCAGGTGACAGCAGATGCTGGCGAGGATGTGGAGAAAGAGGAACACTCCTCCACTGTTGGTGGGACTGCAAGCTTGTTCAACCACTCTGGAAATCAGTCTGGCGGTACCTCAGAAAACTGGACATAGTACTACCGGAAGATCCAGCAATACCTCTACTTGGCATATATCCAGAAGAGTTTCCATCTGGTTATAAGGACACATGTTCCACTATGTTCATAGCACCCTTACTCATAATAGCCAGAAGCTGGAAAGAACCAAGATGTCCCTCAACAGAGGAATGGATACAAAAATTTTGGTACATTTACACAATGGAGTACTACTCAGCTATTAGAAACAATGAATATGTGAAATTCCTAGGCAAATGGATGGATCTGGAGGATGTCATCCTGAGTGAGGTAACCCAATCACAGAAGAACTCACATAACATGTACTCACTGGTATGTGGATACTAGCCCAGAAGCCTAGAGTACACAAGATACAACTTACTAAACACATGAATCTCAAGAAGAATGAAGTTCAAAATGTGGTCTCTGTGCCCCTTCCTAGAATTAAGAACAAAGCACACACTGAAGGAGTTACAGAGATCATGTGTGAAGCTGAATCAAAAGGATGGACCAACCAGCGACTGCCAGGGATCCTTCCCATAATCAGCCACCCAAATAAACACTATAGCATATGACAGCAAGATAATGCTGAAAGGGACCTGATATAGCTGTCTTGTGGGATGCTATACCAGTGCCTGGTAAACACAGAAGTGGAGGCTCACAGTCAGCTATTAGTTGGAACACAGGACTCCCAAGGTAGGAGCTAGAGAAAGTACTCAAGGAGCGGAAGGGGTCTTCAACCCTCTAGGTGGAAGAATAACATGAACTAACTAGTTCCCCCTGCGCTCATGTCTCTAGCTGCATATATGGAAGAAAATGGCCTAGTTGGTCATTATTGGGAGGAGAGGCCCCTTGGTCATACAGACTCTATATGCCCCAGAACAGGGGAATGCCAGGGCCATTATGTGGGAGGGGGTGGGTAGGGGAGCAGGGCGGGGACGTGGGAGGGTAAGGGAAAATTTCTGGATAACATGTGAAATATAAATGAAGAAAATATCTAATAAAGAGGAAAAAAAAGAAAAAAAAGCAATGCATTTAAACAGGGAAAAAAAAAAGAAGCAACGGTGTTATTGTAAGTGGGCACAGATCTCTCCATTGACATGGTGACGAGGCCTAGTTTTATGAAAAATTTGAGGAATATGTATGCCAAATAATTTTGTGGATCCTTGCAGGTATCAAACTGATCTTAAATTACTTAAAAGCATTCTGAGAAGTGGTGAGACAGAGAAATTAATTGATGCAAAGAAACCACCTGTTCTGCTATTTTTGTCCTGAAAGAACTCTCACCATGAAAAGAAAAATGATGAGTTGGATGGCTCATTAGCTAGATGACAGGTGAAATTATCTAGATTGTAGAGGACTATGTTTTTAATGGACTAACATGTGGCAGCAGAGTTGGATCAGTCAGAGCCCTCCCAGATGGCCTCAGAGTTGGATTTGAACAAGAGAGGCAGTTAAGTATTTGAAAAGATTTCTCAGGAGTAGGGAAGTCAGTTCTTTTTCTTCATCTACAACAATATTGGGAACCAGAAAAGATCTCAGAAAGATGTATTAGTTAGAGTTTACTACTGTGAACAGACACAATGAGCAAGGTTCAGTCCATTATCATCAAAGAGGAACAGGGCAGCATCCAAGCAGGTATGGTGCAGGCATCTGAAGGTTGCTAGTGGAAGACTGACTTCCAGGCAGTTAGGATGAGAATCTGAAAGTCCATGCTAACAGTGACACAACTAGTCCACACCTCCAAATACTGTCATTCCCTGTACATGAATCTATGGGAGCCATATCTAAACATAGCATCATAAAAATTTACATTTAGTCCAACTTTCAATGTCCACATAGTCTATTGCAGTATCAATAATGTTAAAAGTCCAAAGTTCAAAGTTCAAAGTGTCTTATGATATCCATCCAACCACTTAACTGTTCCCACTGAATCAAGACAGAAAATAACTAGGCAAATTCCAAACTCTGCATCTCCATATCTGATGTCAAAGCAGTTTTCAGATCTCCAACTCCTTTTTCATCTTTGTTGATTACAACAAACTTCTTTTCCTGGGCTGGTTCCACTCCCTGTTTGCAGCATTTCTTAGGAGATATCTTATGGTTCTGGTATCTCAAAAGTCTTGGGGTCTCTAAGGCAGCTTTAATGTTGCAGCTTCTTGATTCAGTTTCTGGAATCCATATCTGATCTTCTGGGCTCTCCTCCATAGAACTGGCATCACTTCTCCAGCTCTGCCCTCTCTAGCACTATAAGCTCAGGTTGATCCATTCTACTGCTGCTGCTATTCTTGGTGATCATCACACTGTACTGGCATCTTCAATATGCTGGGGTCTTTTGATGTAACTAGGCTTCACCAATAGCTTCTCATAGGCTTTTTTCATGATGTCAAGCCTGAGGTACAACCTTGGCTATCTCTGGAACACAGCTTCTTTGTGCTCTCAGAAAACACTTCCCAGAAGATTTCACCTCAGTAAAGCTGGTATCTTCTTTTTTTCTTTTTTTCTTTTTTTTTTTTTTTTAGCATCTTTTATTTTTATTGGATATTTTCTTTAGTTACATTTCAAATGTTATCCCCTTTCCCTGACACCCCCTGGAAATCCCCTATTCCTTTGCTTCTATGAGGGTATTCCCCTACCCACCCTCACACTCCCACCTCCCCACCTTGGCATTCCCCTAAGCTGGAGCCTTGAGCCTTCACAGGAACAAGGGCCTCTCCTCCCATTGGTGCCCAACAAGGTCATCCTTTGCTACATATATGGCTGGAGCCATCAGTCCCTCCATGTGTACACTTTGGTTGGTGGTTTAGTCCCTGGGAGCTCTGAGGGGTCTGATTGATTGATATTGTTCTTCCTATGGGTTGCAAACCCCTTCAGCTCCTTCAGTCCCTTTTCTAACTCCTACATTGGGGACCATGTACTCAGTCCAATGATTGGCTGTGAGCACAGCATCTTAAGAATCATGCCTGACTTTAAACACTAGTATCCATATGTATATGCATAAACATGCACAGAACCAGGTGTGTGTGTGTATGTGTGTGTGTGTGTGTGTATGCTTTCACATGCAGCTCACTCATTTACATACATTGAAATACATATATCATTTTTAATTAGAAAAATTCTTCATTTACATTTCAAGTGTTACCCCAAAAGTCCCCTGTACCCACCTTAATCACCACTAATTTATTAGTTTCAGATAACTATCATCAATTGTCCCAGTAGCCCCTTCTATTCTGGACTCTAAAGCCAGAGCCACATATAAAGCTGCCAAGTTCTGCTGTTTGCTGTGGCTGGAATATGCCTTCCCATAATTCTATTATCAACTTTCTGTTTTCTTAATTCCATCACTGCCTAAACTTGCCTGTCCTGGAACTTACTCTGTAGATTGACCTTGAACTCAGAGATCTGAATGGTTGTTTCCTGGGATTAAAGGTGTGTACCACCATGCCTAGACCTAAATTTAGACCTAACATGTGGCAGCAGAGTGGGATCTTACTCCTCTAATTCAATTCAATATCCTTGAACATGGGATTTAGCTCCTTTTCACGTCCTGGTGTCCCTTATATTTTTTGCTTCCTAAGCTTGCTACTCTTGTTCAAAATGCTTTTCATGAGACTTAACCAGAGAACCATCTATGCTGGCCTTTTCTGATACTTCTTCTGTCAATGTAATTAATATAAATATCTTTACATTAGCCTAAGGTAGACTCTCCAGACAATGGCAAAATACAACCACCTTCTTCACCAAAATGTCTCAAAACAATCTCTTGGCCACATATTAAAAGTCTTCTCTGAAATCTCCAGAGCCAGGCTTCTGCAATTCAAATTACCCTCAGCAACAAAGTCTTCCATGGTCCTACTAGAATGGCCCACTATGTATTACTTAAAGCATTCTACTGCTTTCCAAATCCAAAGTTCCAAACTCCACATTCTTCTAAATAAAAAAAAAAAAAAAAAAAATGGTCAAGCAATGTACAATGGCAATGCCAACTTCTGTCTTAGTTAGAATTACTGCTGCTTTGGCAGACTCCGTGACCAAAGGAACCAGGGGAACCTTTTGAAGGATGCACTTAATTGCGTTTGCATACAGGTTCGGAGTTTCTGTCCATTATCATCAAGGAAGGAACATAGTAGCATCCAAGTAGGCATGGTAAAGGAGGAGATGAGAGTTCCACTTTTTTTTTTTTTGTTTGTTTGTTTTGTTTTTCCAGACAGAGTTTCTCTCTGTAGCCCTGGCTGTCCTGGAACTCTCTTTGTAGACCAGGCTGGCCTCGAACTCAGAAATCCGCCTGCCTCTGCCTCCAGAGTGCTGGGATTAAAGGCATACTCCACCACACCCAGCGAGTTCCACATTTTTATCTGAAGGCTGCTAGTGGAAGGCTGACTTCCAAGCAACTAGGATGAGAGTCTTAAAGCCAACAACCATAGTGCCACACCTATTCCAACAAGGCCACATGCACTGGGCCAAGCATATTGAAGTCATTACAGAATGAATGTGGGAAGGCCTGTGAGGCTGATAGTTCCAGAAGAGCTGTCTAAGATGAAGTCTTCAGATAGTTATGTGGAGCAAAAGTTGATTATGGCTTTGAATGAGAATTGTCTTTGTAAACTCAAATATTTGAGTGCTTGGTCCTTAGCTGGTGGAGCTGTTTTGGAAAAATAGGAGGGTGGCTTTTTTTGAAAAATGTACATCACTAGGTGGGGTTTTAAGGTTTCAAAATCCATGCCATTGCCATTTAGGCACTCTTTCTATCCCCTGCTTGTGGATCAGATAAATCCTCAGCTACAGCTTCCAAGAAATTCCTACCTATTAATTGTGATGGGCCCACCATGATGGCATACCTTCAAAAGCCATAAGCCTGAATAAACTTTCTTCTGTGTATTTTTATGGTCATGGTGTCTTTCCACACCAATAGAAAAATACCTAAGACATGTGGAAACTTTGAGATTGCATTAGTAAAGTTGGAGAGAAAAAATTCAAATGGACATGGGGAAGACTCCATCATTTATGCATTAATGAGAAGGTCTTGTGAAATAAGTTTGTTCTTGACTAGTAAGGTTCCTTGAAAAGACACTGAGGAAGAGCAAGTTAGTTTAGGAAAGTTCCTCCCTTCCTCCCTGTGTTTCAACAGTCTCTCTATATTTATGAATGAGTTGAAAGCCTGGGGATGATGTAAGCCAAATTGGGAGTAGGAGATGGGATGATTAGTTAGAAATTAAGAATAAAACACAACAAATAGGGTAATGTAGAGAAAGGTCTTCTATAGAGTATAAATATCTCACAAGTATACAGTATTTAAATGACACACATGATTATTTTCAAAAATAATTTATTAGATACTTTCTTTATATACATTTAAAATGCTATCCCAAAAGTCCCCTAAATCCTCCCCCTGCCCTGCTCCCCAACCCAACCACTCCTGCTTCTTGGCCCTGGCATTCCTCTGTACTGAGACATATAATCTTCACAAGACCAAGGGTCTCTCCTCCCTTTGTTGGCCTACTAGGACATCCTTTGCTACATATGCAATTAGAGACACAAGCTCCGGGGGTTAGGGAGGTACTGGGTAGTTCAAATTGTTCCTCCTATAGGGTTGCAGACCACTTTAACTCCTTGGGTACTTTCTCTAGCTCCTACATTGGGGGCCCTGTGTTCCATCCAATAGATGACTGTGAGAATCCACTTCTGTGTTTGGCAGGCACTGGCATAGCCTCATACAAGACAACTATATCAGGTTCCTTTCAACCAAATCTTGCTGGCATCTGCAATAGTGTCTGGGTTTGGTGGCTGATTATGGGTTGGAAACCTGGGTGGGGCAGTGGCCAGATGGTCCTTCTATCTCAGCTCTGAACATTTTCTCTGTAACTCCTTCCATGGGTATTTTGTTCCTCATTCTTGGAAGGAATGAACTATCCACACTTTGGTCTTCCTTCTTCTTGAGTTTCATATGTTTTGAAAATTGTATCATGGGTATTCTTAGATTCTGGGCTAATACCCACCTATCAGTGAGTGCTTATCATGTGAGTTCTTTTGTGATTGGGGTACCTCACTCAGGGTGTTATGCTCCAGATCCATCTATTTGCCTAGGAATTTCATAAATTCACTGTTTTTAATAGCTGAGTATTACTCCATTGTGTAAATGTACCACATTTTCTGTATCCATTCCTCTAATGAGGGACTTCTGGGTTCTTTCCAGGTTCTGGCTATTATAAATAAGGCTGCTATGCACATACTAGAGCATGTGTCCTAATACATGTTGGAACATTTTCTGGGTATATGCCCAGGAGAGATAATGCTCGATCTTCTTGTTGTACTATGTCCAATTTTCTGAGGAACCACCAGACTGATTTTCAGAATGGTTATACCAGCTTGCAATCCCAACAGCAATGGTTGAGTGTTCCTCTTTCTCCACATCCTTGCCAGCATCTGCTGTCACCTGAATTTTTTATCTTAGCCATTCTAACTGGTGTGAGGTGGAATCTCAGTGTTGTTTTGATTTGCATTTCCCTGATGATTAAGGATGTTGAACATTTTTTCAGGTGCTTTTCAGCCATTTGGTATTCCTCAGTTGAGAATGCTTTGTTTAGCTCTGTACCTCATTTTTAATGGGGTTATTTGATTTTCTGGAGTCCAGCTTCTTGAATTCTCTCTCTCTCTCTCTCTGTCTCTCTCTCTCTCTCTCTCTCTGTCTCTCTATCTCCATATATATATATTGAATATTAGTCCCCTATCTGATTTAGGATTGGTAAAGATATTTTCCCAATCTCTTGGTAGCTTTTTTGTCTTATTGACCATTCCTTTTGCCTTACAGAAGCTTTGCAATTTTATGAGGTCCCATTGGTCCATTCTTGATCTTACAGCTCAGGCCATTGGTGCTCTGTTCAGGAATTTTTCCCATGTGCTCATATCTTCCAGGCTTTTCCCCACTTTCTCCTCTATAACTTTTAGTGTCTCTGGTCTTATGTGGAGTTCATTGATCCACTTAGACTTGATTTTTTTTACAAAGAAATAAGAATGGATCAATTCGCATTATTTTACTTGATAACCTCCAGTTGAACCAGTACCATTTTTTTGAAAATTCTGTCTTTTTTCCACTGGATGATTTTAGCTCCTTTGTCAAATATCAAGTGACCATAGGTGTGTGGGTTCATTTTTGTTTATTCCATTGATCTACCTGTCTGTCACTTTACTAGAACCATGCAGTTTTTTTTTTTTTTTTTTTTTTTATCACAATTGCTCTGTAGTACAACTTGAGGTCAGGAATGGTGATTCCAACAGAGGTTTTTTGGTTGTTGTTGTTTTTTTGTTTTTGTTTTTTGTTTTTTTTTTTATTGTTGAAAAAATTTTTGCTATCCTATTTTTTTGTCGTTGTTGTTGTTATTCCACATGAATTTGCAAATCGCCCTTTCTAACTCTGTGAAGTAATGAGTTGGAATTTTGATGAGGATTGCATTGAATATGTAGATTGCTTTCAGCAAGATAGCCATTTTGACTATATTAATCCTGCCAATCCATGAGCATGGGAGATCTTTCCATCTTCTAACATCTTCTTTGATTTCTTTCTTCAGAGACTTGAAGTCTTATCATACAGATCTTTCATTCCCTTAGAGTCACACCAAGGTATTTTATGTTATTTTTGACTATTGTGAAGGTTGATGTTTCCCTAATTTTTTCCTCAGCCTCTTTATCCTTTGTGTAGAGAAAGGCCACTGATTTGTTTGAGTCAATTTTATATCGAGCTACTGTACTGAAGCTATTTATCAGGTTTAGGAGTTCTCTGGTAGAATTTTTAGGGTCCCTCATATATACTATCATATCATCTGCAAATAGTGATATTTTGACTTTTTGCTTTCCAATTTGTATCCCGTTCATCTCCTTTTGCTGTCTAATTGCTCTGGCTAGGACTTCAAGTAAAATGGGCAGCCTTGATGAGTCCCTGATTTTAGTGGGATTGCTTCAAGTTTCTCTCCATTTAGTTGGATGTTGGCTAATCGTTTGCTGTAGTATGGTCCTTGAATTCCTGATCTTTCCAAGACTGTTATCATGAATGGGTGTTGGATTTTGTCAAATGCTTTTGCACCATCTAATGAGACGATCATCTGGTTTTTATCTTTGAGTTTGTTTATATAGTTGATTACATTGATGGTTTTTCATATATTAAATCATCCCTGAATCCCTGTGATGAAGACTATGTGATCATGAAGGATGATCATTTGATGTGTTCTTGGATTCAGTTTGTAAGAATTTTATTGAGTACTTTTGCATAGATATTCATAAGGTAAACTAGTCTGAAGTTTTCATTCTTTGTTGAGGCTTTATGTGTTTAAGTATAAGAGCAATTGTGGGTTAATAGAATGAACTGGTTAGAGTACCTTCTGTTTCTATTTTGTGGAATAGTTTGAGGAGAACTGGAATTAGGTCTTCTTTGAAGGTCTGATAGAACTCTGCACTAAAACAATCTGTCCTGGGCTTTCTTTGGTTGGGAGACTATTAATGACTGCTTCTATTTAGGGGATATGGGACTGTTTAGATCATTAATCTGATCCTGATTTAAATTTGGTACCTGGTATCTGTCTAGAAAATTGTCCATTTCATCCAGATTTTCCAGTTTTGTTGAGTATAGCCTTTTGTAGTAGGATCTGTTGATATTTTGGATTTCCTCAGGTTCTGTTGCTATGTCTTCCTTTTCATTTCTGATTTTGTTAATAAGGAGATTATCCCTGTGCCCTCTAGTGAGTCTGGCTAAGGGTTTATCTATCTTGTTGATTTTCTCAAAAAAAAAAAAAAAAAAAAAATTCTTATTGGGGTGTTTTTTTTTTTTTTTTTTTTTTTTTTTTTTTTTTTTTTTTTTTTTTTTTTTTTTTTTTTTTTTTTTTTTTTTTTTTTTTTTTTGTATAGTTCTTTTTCTTCCCACTTGGTTGATTTCAGCTCTGAGTTTGATTATTTTCTGCTGCATACACCTCTTGGGTGAATTTGCTTTGATTTGTTCGATAGCTTTTAGGTGTGCTGTTAAGCTGCTAGTGTATGCTTGCTCCAGATTCTTTTTGGAGGCACTCAGAGCTATGAGTTTTCCGCTTAGGATCACTTTCATTGTGTCCCATAAGTTTGGGTATG
>LR750037.1:0-85800 GCA_902729485.2 Mus minutoides
AAGAGGATGGCCTAGTTGGCCATCAGTGGGAAGAGAGGCCCCTTGGTCATGCAGACTTTATATGCCCCAATACAGGGGAACGCCAGGGCCAAGAAGTGGGAGCGGATGGGTAGGGGAGCAGGGCCGGGATGGGGGAGGGTATAGGGAACTTTCTGGATAACACTTGAAATGTAAATGAAGAAAATATCTAATAAAAGTTGAAAAAAAAAAAAAAAAACAGCTCAGGGAAGCTGGGCGTGGTGGCACATGCCTTTAATCCCAGCACTCGGGAGGCAGAGGCAGGCGGATTTCTGAGTTCGAGGCCAGCCTGGTCTACAAAGTGAGTTCCAGGACAGCCAGGGCTATACAGAGAAACCCTGTCTCGAGAAAAAAAAAAAAAAAAAAAAAAAAAAAAAAAAAAAAAAAAAAAAAAAAAAAAAAAGAAAGAAAGAAAGAAAAACAGCTCAGGGCCTGGAGAGATGTCTCCACGGGGAAGAACACTGACTACCCTTCCAGAAGATCCAGCTTCAGTTTCCAGCACCAACATGGTGGCTCACAACTGCCTAGAACTCTAGTTCCAGGGGGTCCAATGATCTCTCTAGCTTTCATAGGTACCAGACACATACATGGTGAACACACACACATACATACAAATACTCACAGACATAAACCTAAGTTAAAGCTCCCTTTTTTTCTTAATGGAAAAGATAACAACTCAAAATTTCTTTATCTTATCTCTGGACCACCCTCAACCATCAAACTTCCTGTTCTCTGAATTTTGACTTAACGTGATTGGATGAAATTTGGGACAATACACAGTAGTGCAGTCAAGTTCTTGTAGTTAATATAATAGTCCTAAAATACAGCTAACTATTTTGCAGTCATATGCAAAGCTTCATCATTTCCTTAAAATATTACATAGGCTTTTCATTGTCTTGTACATCGTTTTGCTTACTAGTATTTATATTATTTTAGTTTGTAATTAAGATGGTAAGCATATATTCAAATCTCCAGATATGATTGATCTTAGCTTCTGAATATAAGGAGAAATATCATTTAGTAATAAATTAATGAGGATCAATATCCTGTTTTTATCATTTTTCAGCAACGACAAAATAAATTGTAGGATAAATTGAATTATAAAGCATATACTAGGCGGCTCAATAATAAAGCAGACAATTCAATTAATTATAACTTACTTTCAGTTCTAAAATTGTCTCCCAAAGCAATTTCAAGTATTTGTAAATTAAAAAGTTTAATTATCCATTGTGCCTACTCAGAGTTATTGTACCTGCAGGAGGGCAGGAAATGGGGTAGAAAATAAAGGCATTTTTCATTGTCTCCGGCCTCAAGGAGTTTGCAAAGAACCAGCACTCGTAAAACAGCAACTAAGAGCCAGGCTACCTTTCAGCACCTAAAACAGCAGTTCTCAACCTATGTGTCATGACCTTCTGAGGGTCCTATATCAAATATTCTGCATACCAGATATTTACATTCTGATTAATAATAGTAGCAGCATTACAACTATGGAGTAGCCACAAAATAATTTTATAGTTGGGTGTCACCACAACATGAGAAACTCTGTTAAAGGGTCTCAGCATTAAGAATGTTGAGAAGCACACACTCAGAAGCTAAGCATCTGTGCTACCTGGACCACTTTAAGCATCTCTCCCCACCTCTGCACCTCAGGCTTGACCCATCTACCACATGATTCAAAGCACTGAAAACCAGACTAGGCAGCTGACATCTAACAATTGCTAAGATAACCCTACCTTTTTAAAATGTTGGGTTTGTTCGGGAAGTCAGAATAATAAGAGACAAGGGTTCTGAGGGAAAGATCGCTTTCTAATCTTGGAAGCACCTTTCAAAGGCAAATTCACATGCTGTATTTTATTCCACAGTAAAGTCAAATTTCTAGAATCTCATTGTGTGGCTATAACCCAAAGGTGAGATGGCATGCGGCTGAGGTCAGAAAAAATTGCAACCAGTTATCTTTAGTTTCATAGCACCGACCAACGAGAAATGAATGTCAGGCATTCTGGCCTTCAATTTGCAGATGCTACCTGGTTTCTGCCTCCTTCCAGCCATCTCTGTGATTAGGGTTTTCAATTGGATTTAATAGAAAATTAAGAGAACAATGAACTAGAAGAGCAATCTGATTGCCGTGACTTAACAAATACAGTTGAGTCCAAAGCAACTCCCATGCCTAGTCAGGCTTAAGGGCTAAGCTTGCGAAAGTAAGGTAGCAAGGAGGTGACAAGATTCCGAGCTGGCAACCCATGTCAGAAAGAGATGCAGGACCCAGACAGGTGCTGCTTGTTAACCTTGCTCCCTAGAGTTTCTGACAGTCTGCAGGGTGACCCACATAATGCCAGGATTCTTTTTTAAACTAGCATCTCTCTTAAGAGATACGCACACCACAGCAAGGAGGGAGACACACACAGCTCTATTTTATCTTATAATCCTCCACAACAATTCACTCTTGTTGTTTATAGCTGCCCTAACATACCATAAACCACTGTAACCAGCAGTAAAACTCTTAGCTTCTTGTAATCTATAGTGTGTCTGGTTTTTTTTTTTTTTTTTTTTTTTTTGGTCTATTCAACTAAGAAAAGCACAGCTTTCACCTTAAGCTAGTAGTTCTCAACCTGTGGATTGTGACCCTATTGGGGAGTCAGATGACCCTTCCACAGGAGTCACATATCAGCTATCCTTCGTATCAGATATTACATTATAATTCAGAACAGTAGCAAAATTACAGTTACGAAGTAGCAATGAAAACAATTTTATGGTTGGAGGTCACTACAACATGAGGAACTATATTAAAGGGTTGCAGCATTAGCAAGGTTGAGAACCAGTGCCTTAAAGGAAGGAAGAGATCATTTATTCTAGAGCAAAGTTGAGTGACCATGGTACAGGAACACAGAGTTAGGTGGCCCTGAATTCCTGTTTTAACATAGAAGCAGTTTCATGAACTTCTGTAGTTTTACAGAATAAAGTCCTAAATCAAGGCAAGTTTAAAATACATTGGTGGGGTACATCAGACAGACAGTCACGGCAAAATGGAAGGTGCTTTTCTATAGGCCTCAGCTGATGACATTCTTAGCTTTCTGGTTGGTGAAAACCAGTGGTCTGCTAAGTTAATAGATTCCAAAGGTTCTTATCTTTTAGACACAGGACTTTAGTTCTGACACAGAGGTGGGCAAAAACTAGCTACTCAGACGGCTAAAGCTAGCCCAGATGTGGTGCTTAGCCTCCAGATCTGCAGCACCCCTAACTCCCCACAACCCTGCAGCTCCTATCAGTTAATCAGTCTTTGAAGACACAGATCTTTTTTTCCAGAAATTTTTGTTGCTCATTGATACATCAAAGCTGAAGACAATACCTTACTAAATCTAAACGTATTAGTTTATCTGACGTACTGTCATGGCATCTAACTACATACACTGTCTGGTTATGCTGTGACTTATTTTTTTTTGCCACTGAGCATCTTCAACTTTCTGAAACCACAGGGCAAGTTCTGAATTTACGCACAGTGATGGACATTTCTAGCTCAGCATCCATGTCCTTCCAGGTTGGATGAGGGATGTGCAGTACTCTGCCTCTGCAAATGATCATGAGAGTTCTTGAGGAGGGCCTCTCCAGAAAGGAGTACAAGTAATACTGAAAACAGAGTAGCAGCATCAGAGCTGTAGCACTAGTGGTTCATTATCTACAGTACAGACCAGATATCTTATTTCAGACAGCGCACCACTTTCTGATGGGATGCCACCACTTGCAAGGATATTGTTCTAATGCCAGGTTCTCCGTGGAATGTTCACAGAGTTCCAAGTTTTATCTTAGGCTGAATGAGGCCTCAGAGAGTGAATAGGCTCTGAAAACTGGAACTGTTGGATAGAATCAGCCTTTTTAAAACAAAGAACAGGAGCCAGAAAAGACTGAGATGTTGCTGGAAGCCCTTCCCTGCTGAAAGCCACCTCGAGGGGTCAGAAAACGCTAAATCAAACTTCAGTTTATTAGATCAACCATTATTTTATCATTTAATATTATTATTATTAGGAACAGCCATTGGGGGATGGAAAGAGAATGAGAAAAATACAAAGTCAAGACTTCAAAAGGACAAGTGAGCTAGAGAAGATGTTCCAGAGGCATGATTGGGCATATCTTGGTATCCAAGGGTAAATGGAGGAAGAATATAAAAGTCAAACATGACATCTGCATTTTACCAAATAAGAGAAAACAAGAAGAAAAATAAATTAAGCCATAAAGATAACGAGATCCATGCTTATACACTTTGTTGGAGATACAATTGGACCCTCAGAAGGAAAAATGTACTAGGCACCTAGGAAACTAAACAAGATGTCCAGGCATGTTTAAAGAATGCAGAGAAGAGAATTAGGGGGTCATTAGCATAAGAGTGGTAGTTGGGGCTATAGACCTAAACAGTTGCTCAGGGGAAAGTGGAATGAGGAACAGAAAGGGAGATTGAAGGGCATTAATATTTAAAGAGTATGTAGAGGACTTGCCATCAACAGGTAGAAGGACAAGCCATGCAAAACTGGACAAGCAAGGTAGGAAGGGCTTGAGAGAGAAACAGCAGGCTGAACAGATGCTAAGTGGGATAAATAAGATCCCAAGGTTTGGCAGTGAAGGGATTGTGGTGACCTGTAGTGTGCACTACAGTGGAGTGTCCAGAGCAGAAGCCAGGCTGCAGTGGACAAATAGATGTTTCAAAGATACAGACAGATACAGAGAACAGCTTCAGGCTTGTGTTGCAAGAATTTCAGTGGTAAAGGAAAGGGGGAAAGTAGCCAGATGTTGGTGAGAATCCAGATGTTGGTGAAAAGATTATTTCCAATAAATTTGACTTTTCTTCAAAATTTTGACTTTTTTGTTTGTACATGAATATCATCAGCATATATTCATAGAGCAGGAAAGTCAGATTAATAAAGGATCAATTCAATAGAAGTGAGAAGAGTGGCTAGAGGCCCAGAGGGAGGGAGAAAGCCCTCAACAGAACAGAGGGCTTCAAAGATATGATGTTTCAGTTATCACAGAAATGGTAATAGACCTTGCATAGTAAAAGATTTAAATAAAAATGTCAAAGGATCTAATGCAAAAATAGTGAACAGATTAATGTAGAAGTATTAAAGGATTTGATGCAAAAAGTATTAAGGGTTTTAATTTTAAAATATTGAAGCAGTTAAACACTACACAAATAAATCTTGGCCTCATTTCCTTTATTTATTTATTTAGGAAATCTGTCTGGCTGTTCCTCAGAAAATCAGACATAGTACTACCTGAGGACCCAGCTATACCAATCCTGGACATATACCCAGAAGATGCTCCAACATGTAATGACACATGCTCCACTATGTTCATAGCAGCCTTGATTTATAATAGCCAAAAGCTAGAAACAACCCAGATATCCCTCAACAGAGGAATGGATACAGAAAATGTGATACATTTACACATTGGCCTCATATTCTAGGGAGATGACAGGCAGGCCACATGGCCTTCCCTCCTCATCTGTAGTTCTATGGATGGATAGTGAACACACTATAGCATGGAGGCAGGGCTCTGAGCACAAAGTAGAGTGCCCTACAGGCTGAGGGAAGGAGGGAAAGGGGACAGCAATTAGCTTTGAGGAGGTAAATGGCACATGAAAGACCTGGAGCTCTCCATGGCATCTATTTTACAGGTGACTTTAAGGAGGTACCAGAAGCATTTAAAAGTCCCTCCGCAGCCTACAGGTACTAACCGCAGTAAGACCTTCTTGATCAGTTTAACTGCCAATGCCTTTAAGAGGGTTAAAGAACATATATTCTGATTAGCTCCACAGAGATGAGAATGGGTGCTAGAAAAAGAAGCAGAAATGCATGCAGAGTTGATATGGTAAGTGAATTCTGAGCCAGAGTCAGAGTATAATTTGACACGGTCTGGCAAGTAGTCAGGTATTTGAAATCAAGAGTAACCTGATAAGTCAGAATATGTTGTTGCTAATGAATAAAAGATTTTCTTTCAAAAGTAAAAGTATATCATTAACAGAAAATGTACCTGTGGAGAACCGTACTGGTCATCAGGATAATTTCTGTGGGGAAGCCTGTTGGCTTTGTGCATCATCTCCAGTCACCTTTTCATATATTTAGTGCATGCGAGTCTTACAGGACTCTGGGAAAGATGCATCGACTTGCATAGAAAGCCAAAGTCTATAGAAAAGACAATAGAAGGGTTTCGAATACAAAATAAGAGAAAAGAGCACAGTGGTGCACATGCCATGCTGCTGCCTGCCTCTGGTGGCATGCTTGAGGAAGGTTTGTGAAATGAAGTGAGAAATTGTTTATACTTAAAAAAAAAAAAAAAAAATTAGGCCAGATGTGGTGATGCATGGCTTTAATCCCAGCACTTGGGAAGTGGAGACAAGAGGATCTCTGTGAGTCCAAGGCTGTTCAGGTCTTCAAGACAAGTTTTAGGACAGCCAGAACTCTGTAAAGAGACCCAGTCTCAGAAACAAATAAACAAAGGGAAGGAAAGGGGAAGAGAAAGGGGAAAAGGTAAGGAGAGGGAGTAGGAGGAAGGTAAGGAGAGGGACAGAAGAGGGAGAGGGAGGGTAGAGGAGAGGGGAGGTGAGAGGGGAAGGGAGGGTAGAGGAGGAGGGGAAGAAAGGGGGAGGAGAGGGGAGAGAAGGGGAGGGGAGAGAAGGGGAGGGGAGGGAAGGGAAGAGAAGGAGAGGTAGACAAAGACTATGGGAAAGAATGTAAAAAAATGCTTGCCTACTAAAAACTTTTTTATAAGACTTTTTAAAAACATACAGCAAACATATCTTCTGTATTCACACCTCTCACACATGTGCATGTTCAGACACACACACATGCACACACAAACATGCACACACGCACACACACTATTCTTGCTAACCATTTCTTAGTTTTACAAAACACCCTTGAGAGTATTGCAGATTATCTTGTTCCGGGGAATATTCTTGTATACTCCAGGACTACTTCTTTGGATAAGATCCTAGGAACTTCCATTACTAGCAGATCTCACATTCATTTCATATACTTCCTAGGTCTTTGGCTTATATGTCATGAATTTATTTGTTTCCCTTCAAGAAGTTGGCTCCATACCAACCTCTTTTCATTAGAGGACCAATTTGTCAAAGAACTACACACACTAATGAGAGGAAATATAATTTCTGAAGGCTCAAAGGAAGGAAGATTGACATTTCAATTTCAGAGACAGTGACACACTATCCTTTACGTGAATTTATCTCTGCTTGATGGCATGCATGTGTTAGAAGGTCTTGTTTTATTTATAATTCAACTATACTTTTAATTTGTAAAAACACAACCAATGGGATAAACTTCTCAAGATGGTGAATTCCATGTTGATCTTTCACTGTCGTTACGAAAAAAATCAGTTCTTAAAAAAATAAAATAAAAACCAACTAAGTAAAGTGTACATCTTTGAACCTTACCCTGGGTTGCACAGAGTTCACAGAGAGAAAAGTCAGACCAGTATTCTCCAAAGAAACCCAAGAGCTTAGGGGATCTGCATGCCCTACTACTTAAAATTCTGCAATTGGAAAAACGGACTCAAACACCTCCCAGGAAGAACCTTGGGCTTGCTATCCATCGTCCTGAAGTCTAGAACGCAAAGGCCTCCAAATCTGAAGGTGTCTTCAGTGTTCTCTTGGTTCTCAAAAGTTTTACATTTTGAGCTGTCTCAGATTTCAGGGTTTAAATGACGATCGTGAAGTGAGCCAACTCTAGGCAAAGACTTCAAAATCAGAAAAACTCTGAAATCTGAAAGACTTCTGGTCCCTGGCATTTTAAATTTGAGATACTCAGCCTGTTCTCAAAAGTTAATTTTTTATTGAGGGTTATTTTAACATACCTATCTATTCATGGTTATATATTAGACACTGAAATATATTTTGAATCAAAGCATATTTTCAATTAGTGTATATAATTATATAGTACATATAATTAGTGTATTGGGTTTTGCAAATCATGAAATTATCATGTTCTGGGAGTAATCTTGCTATGCTTTCTATCCCATCACTGAAGACAAGAAAAGCTTTGCCCTCTCGCGCCTACCTCATTCAGCATGTTATATGAATCGATCAACAGTCTCTCCTATGAGAATCCTTAATGGTTTCCTCGGTTTCCTAAGCCTTTGCATTGTAAAGACAAAAAAAAAAAAAAAAAAAAAAAAAAAAAAAAAAAAAAAAAAAAAAAAAAAAAAAAAAAAAAAAAAAAAAAGAGAGAAAAAAAATGTCTTTATTGTTGTAGAGTTGCCATATTGCAAGCGCAGCACTTCTCAGAGGAACAGACGGGAGCTTCTTTCTTAAAACTCCCAAGTGATGTTATTTATGGTCTCTCTGCAGCTAGACCCTGAAGCTAGCACTATTCTGAAAGAACTTCAAATCAAACTCAACGGGGTTCTGGATGCACTCAGCGTCACTTATGGAGAAAGGTAAGCGGCCTAATTATCTGTCTGGCAGCATCAGGTTTCAGTTGTAATGATCACTGTCTTTGCTTCAAGACCTGGTCTAAGCATCATCTCCTCTGAAAAGCCTTTTGTGACTCCAGGATCCAAAAGTGATGTCTTGCTGAAAGCTGTCTGTACAACCTTCTCTTTGGTGGTACTCACAACACCTGTCTTTAGGCTTTGATGTTGACTTCCCTCCCTCTCTTTTTCTCTAAAGGCAGAAATCTTAGCTTATAACCACTTGCAATGCCAGGGTGGAGTAGAGAATAGAGAGAGGGAGGAAGAAGCAAAACTTACATAAGAAGCTTCCATGCTTAAAGTGCATAAGAAGCACTGTGCCTGCGTTTCAGAAGGGCCATACCCAGCTCTGTACCAGATCACATCAGACAACTTAGGGTTCATGACCCCAACTACCTCAACTCCGTTATGTTTCTAAAGAACAAGAGACCTGATACAAACTTTATTCTGTCCCAGTATGAGAGTGCAAACATTTCACTACCAATTATCAAAACAGGTGTAAATTAAATATATCTTTGAAGAGGTTCGTTACTTCAATAAATGTTTGCTTATCAATTTAAATTTTGTGCTCCGTTTCCCAATGTGGCTATAAAATTATCTTTATGGCAAATGCTACCTGCTGAACACTTCCCATCTCCTATTTGGTTCTAAAAAGATAAATGATGTGTAAACATTTAATAATAACTAAGGCCATACTTTATGAGAAAGACCAACGGGACTCTGAAAGCACTGTGCTTTCTCCGATAGCAGAATGAAGCACAGTCATTAATGCCCCAGACTTAGAGTCCTCTTTATTGGCAGAGGTGTGGTCTCGGTTCCTCTAAGCTGGGTAGTGTAGTCTTGCTGGAGCCTAGCTTCACAGGTCAGACACAGACCACCCTATATGGAGCTTAGGACGCCTGTCCTCCCTCTGCTCTGCATTGAGCTTAGTATCTTACCTCTGTGCTGTGCGGCTAGGACCTTCATGCGCCTGCTGGCTCAGCCTGACTGTTAATCAGCAAGATGGAGGCTGTCTCTACCTTGGGTTTGAATGGCAGGAGTTGTTCCAGAGATGTGAGGTTCAATTGCCCTGGCATGAGGTGACGGTAATGGGGCTTTGGTTCAGCCCCGTTGGGCTAGCCTCCATTCTAGTTGTGAATTTAATGTGTTAACCAAAGAAAAATGTTAAAGAACAAAAGTGGGGTGGGAAAGAAGTTGCCTTCAGTTACAAAAAGCAGCCAGAAATTATTTAGCGATTTTAGGGGAAGGAAAACAGAATCTAATAAAGTGAAACCTGCTCATAACTTTATGGGAAGTAAGATAGCTAAACAGAGCAGAAACTATTTCGGCAAACTGTCTAACTCCTCTTGATGAGAAAAATTTGAATTTGTGTTTTGTTTAAGAGAGAGAAAGACTGAATATATTAGCAAGATTTATCATCCCAATGATGCTCCAAAGACTAAATTATATATTCAGATTTGGAAAAAAAATGAGACAAACTTTGGTTATGAAGGGAAGATTGGTGCTATCAGGGCGGTAGAAGTGCATTATTTTAACAGGGTTAAGTCTGAGGACGGTTTTATTAGAGTTTAAAAAGAAAAGCCCCAGGGAAGGCAAGCTGAAAATCCTAGCAGCTACCTGGAGGAGGAAGAGGAGGAGGAGAAAGAGGAGGAGGAGGATGAAGAGGAGGAGGGAGGGAGAACGGAAGTTAGCCATGTGGTAAGAAGGGGGCTTTAGAGGAAGCATGAGGAAACCCAAAACATCAAAGCCAAGACAGAAGGAAGGAATGAGGGGGAAGGCTGCGCTGTGTAACTCAGTAAATAGGTAGACGTGAACCTGAAGCTGCGCTGCTGCAGCCTGCAAGTGACTGCGCTGGGAAAATGTTGGGAAGGAAACTAAACAGGAAATTGCTCTGCCTGTGTCCTTGGCATGGCTTAGGATGAGCCCACTTTCCTCAGGGCTGGTCTCACTTTCCTAGGGGTTGGTCTTGCCTCCCTGGAGAGCAGTCCTTTACACCAAGTCTTTGGAATGTCAGATCTTTACCTAGGCTGGAGATTTTTCCTTTTGGCCAGAATAAAATCTTTTTTTTTTCCTTCAATGGGTCTTCATTGCTGCTGGATTAGGTGTAAATAATTAAATAATTCTTTTTTTTTTTTTTTTCCGAGACAGGGTTTCTCTGTATAGCCCTGGCTGTCCTGGAACTCACTTTGTAGACCAGGCTGGCCTCGAACTCAAAAATCCGCCTGCCTCTGCCTCCCGAGTGCTGGGATTAAAGGTGTGCACCACCACACCCGGCTTTTTTAAAATCTATTTTTTGTGTTTTTTTTTTATGTAAACAATTCAAGGCTGTCTCCTAGGAACTCTTGGAGGATGGGGGGGGTGGGGGGGTGGTTCCTTAGGTGCCCAAGAAGTCTTATGTCATTAGTTACTGGTTCTACTTTTAGTTGAGCTTGTCAATTATGTCTTTTTCAAACAAAAATGAATAGAAGAAGAGAAGACTGACGCAGACACAGAATATCGTATATTTTATCCTACATACCAAAAACTCTTAGATGCCCAGTACACAATCTTTCATTATTTTTAAAATATCACAATAAATTGAGTTCAGCTAAGGTCATTTGTGTTCTTGAAATAAACAGGCCACCCATCATGCTTGCCTTCTAAGGAGAATAATTATTCTATGCTGTTGCTATGATACGTCACACACAGGTGGGTGTGAAGTCCGCAGCAAGCAGCACGATCATGTCAAAGTCGATCTGGAGAACTACAGGAGCCTGCTCCTCTTGGGAGCTGAGGCTAAAGCCTTACAAATAAGGGGAGAACTCTCTCCAAAAGCCAGCTGCATCTCATGGCATTAAAAAGTTTAGTCTGTCTTCAGTACCCTCGGATGTCAGGTTGGACTTTCAATAATGCCAGGATGAAGGCAAACCAGTCTGAAGCCTTTCACATTCTCCCGACATGCTTCCAGATCACCTGCCTCCTCCACAGACCAAGTGATCTCATGTCAGTGATGCATTTAAGAAGGTCTAAAAGGTTCAAATCTTGTGCCCCTTAAATTTCTGCTTGCACACCCATTGTTCACTTAACTCCGGGTCAGGCCATTTCTTTACTGGAACCATTGTTCCCAAAGCTGGCTGGATTAGGTGTAAATAATTCTAGGCTGTCTCTTAGGAACCCTTGAGGGATGAAAGTAAGGGGTTGTTTGGTTCCTTGTGTGCCCAAGAAGGCTTCCGTCATTAGCTACTGTTTCTACGTTTAGTTGAGGTAGTCAATAATGTCTCTTTCAAACAAAAATGAATAGAAGAGAATACCTGGTAAGTGAATTCACTAAGGATGGAGACGGAAGGGTTTTCAGGTAAACTGTGGTTTGGTTTACTCTAGACCCATGCAGAAGTAGAATGCCTTTGTCCACATCTATACCATGAACACCTCCTTCAGATGCCCATCTCACATCCCTGCTGACTAGGTTCACAGCCTACATCTACCCAGGAGCCTGCTTCTTACACATTGGAAACAGAGATTCAGTGTGTGTTGCTCGGTCCATCCCTTACCTCAGTGTACGCGCTTGAGAATCAGGGCAAGAAAAGGAAATTACTTTAGAGGTGGTTACAGCTGGAAGGATCATCAGTGCCATTGAGATCAGTCCATCATGTACGCATTTCCAACACTGCTTGTATTCTATCAAGATCTCAAATATCTGTAACTATTCACCTATTAAATATATTTTATATATGTTTACTGCAAACACACACACACACACACACACACACACACACCCCACAAAGATCCATGCCCAGCCTATTTCTTCCACCCTTCCTTGTGGACACCGAAGGCCAACAGCAGATCTAGCCACATCAAAGCCAATTGGTGAGGGTTTAGACTCACTTAAGGTGAGAGACTGGAAGAGGTTATTTCAATGTAATATAAACAGGTACTAAAGGAGCCACACCCATAAAGATCATGAGCCAAATAAGATGTCAAGAATGGAATGGTGTCATAAATAGGAGAGAGAGACAGAGACAGAGACAGAAACAGAAACAGGACGACAAAGACAGATTAAGTACTAACATAATAGTGGATATAGACCTTGACCTTGAGATATTACTATTAGAAGGCTAGGAAAAGAAAAGGTACCCAATTTTAAATGTAATTTTAAATCTACTGAGTGCTTTCTAGCTTTGAAAAAAACTTTTAAAAAGGGAAATATTTCACAGCAGAGTAAAATATTTTCCACGTGGTAAATGCTAAAATAGGTGAAAGGTCTCATGTGTTGTGAAAACAATGTATGTCCATTTTGTTCATTTGTGTGTTCTGAACACGTGCTTGGAACGTAGTATGCATTTATTAATAAATGAGTGCACATGGGAAAAAAACCACATGTATATTCCATATAATTCAGACAACAGTCAATATACAGCAAAACTTCAAACCTATGTACCAGGGGATTGATGTGTTTGTAGCCTCTCTGATAACATGACCTGTGTTGTCACTGTGCAGGGGGGACAAGAACAGGACTGGCTTGATAACAATGCTGAGGTTAAGCCCCACCCCCCTCCTTATTACCACTCAGAAATTCAACAGTCTCCCACGCCTTCTTTCTCCTAAGTGGTTTTTCTGCACCTAGGTGCACCTATGTTCTAATTATCCCCATTGTTTGAAGCTTCTCAGTAATGAATGTCAAGCATCCGCTATTTTAAACTCCCCTTGCTAATCTCAGGTGGAGACCACAGCATCAGTGATAGAGAGTAAATAGAAACAGAATGAGGGTGATTCTTCCAGGCTTTTTAAATCCTTAGCGGTGAGACAGGAGGCAAGAGGAAGGAGGTGCTCCTGGGGTGCATTCAACAGCCCTCGATTTTTAAAAGCTTTATTGTGATGTCATTTGTTGGGGTCCGACCCGCAGTCCCCCCACATAACCTGGGTCCCCTGTGAGGTGGACTGGGGATCGCTAGGACTAGCTGGGAGAGAAAAAATAAAACACTGAGTCAGTTCTCCGGTCAAAACATGTCTACGTCTTTACTTAAAAATCTTTCTTGGTTAAAAGAGAGTGGAAAAGGGGTAGACCCCGCCATCCATTCCCAGGGCCCCTGGCTCCATGTTGGCGAGCACGTGGAGCTGCCGCTGTGCAGGAGGTGTCTTCTTCCTGGGATACCCCGGCAGTTCTGGGCAGGGCGGCAGCAGAGTAGGAGGTGGGCCACGGTAGTTGCATAACAAAAGGAGCCAGCCTAGCTGGAAGTGGCCTGGAAGCCCCGTCTCAATGGGGGCAGGTCTGAATTCTGGAGGTTACAGTCATTGATTGTAAAACCTATATACATTCAAGGCATACAACTTGATAATTCCAGCTATGTGTCACTATGGAGCCATGACCTCTTTCTACCTTCTTACCTATCTGTCACTTCTTCACTACTTTAGGGTAGTAATGGTTAGTCGATCAGAAAGGCGTTGCTGGAAAGACTGGAGAAAGCAAAGAGGATGTGGAGTTATGGAAAATGGGGAAGAAGTCAGGTCCCAATGCCCACAGTGTCTCTAGAGCAGTCACTTCTCTAAAGGTACTCAGAGGATCAGCAGCTGTTACTGCCACAGATGGTAGCTGAATGAACACCCGCAGTGGTTGCAGTGACCCACATCCATGTTGTTGCTTTGCATACAGAGGTTAAAGTATGTGTTCAATGCAGCTAAGCCCTCAAACAAATGGGGAGGGGACACAATTCCATTTGAAAGGGTTCAGTTGACAGGAAGTAGACTTCAGACCCGGGCAACCTATCAGCTTCTCCTCCAAAGTTTCATGTTCTTTATTTTCAGTTTCCAACTTATAATTGAAGAGTGTATAAAGCAGATGGGTGCCGAGCTAAATCAAATGCGAGCCAACGGGAACAGCGCAGCGAATAAGAACAGCGCGGCAATGGATGCGGAGATTGTGCTGAGGCCGCTCATGGACTTCTTGGATAAGACGTGAGTTTCCGGCCCACCTTAACCTTTCCTTATTGCACAGAATTCCTGATGGTGACTGGTAATTCTTATGGGGAGATTTTGGTTTCCTCTGCACAAGGTGACTTTGAAAGAATGTCTGGAGAGATGGCTCAATAAATAAAATTTGTCAGACAAGCATGAGGACCAGGGTTCAGAGGGCATACTGCTCCCACAGAGGACCTGAGTTTGGTTCCCAGCACTCACACTAGAAAACTCATAACTGTCTGTAACTCTAGCTCTGGAATCCTCTTGTGGTTTCTGTAAGAACTTGCACTTACACTCACATACCCATTCATAGGAAAGTGCAGAAACATGTAATTAAAAATAAAATAAATCTTAAAAAAAAAAAAAAAAGACAGCGGCAGCTGGGCATAATGGTACATTCTTTTGATCCAAGTGCTGAGGATACAGAGACAGGTGGGTCCCTGGGTCTCACCCATCAGTCTAGCATACTCGATGAGATCAAGCCAATGAGAGACTGTCTCAAAAACAAAGGTGGGTAGATTCTGACGAATGACATCCTAAGATTGTCACCTGGTCTTCACATGCACTCACACATGTGCATATACACCTACACACACACACACACACACACACACACACAGAGATGCACATACAAAACAGAGCAGCACACTTTTAATAGGATTTGTATGAGCAAGAAGAATGAGAGGAGACTAGTGTTGGTGGCTCTCTGGGAGCTGCTGTTCCAAAGCAGAACCATTTCAAAGTTCCTGCTCCTCAGATAGCACATTGTTTTCCATTCTTCGGGCACAAAGGCTAAATTGAATTCAGAATATCTGATTTCTCTTCAGAAACCCATAGGAGGAGAAAATAACACATACGTGAATACAATGAGTTCAGCAAAGCCAGCCATAATTGGTGCTCCACCTGTGTCCAACCCAGCTCTAAGCACTGGAAAAGATTAAAGAAAGCATAAGCCCCTAGTACCTTTGAGATTGCAGTCTGCCCAGGGGGTGGGTTGGCATGGAGTGTTTTGAACAACAACAACTTTAAAAAGCTCCACTGAGTTTGAGGCCAGCCTGGTCTACAAAGTGAGCTCCAGGACAGCCAGGGCTATACAGAGAAACCCTGTCTCGAAAAACAAAAAAACAAAAACAAAACAAAACAAAAAAGCTCTGCTCAGTTTGTTGGTTGGTGTATGTGTTTTTTCCTTCCTGTCTCTATGCTCAAAGGTTCTGATTTAGTAAGTTGGCCGTAGACTCAAAGCAACAATATTTTCAAATACATTCACAGGCCTGAATCATTTAACAAATAGCTACACGATGTTATAAATAGGCACACCGGTTGAACATCCCTAACTCAAAGTTCTTAAATCTGACTCTAAGCCACAGTTTCGAGGTTTCCAGGATGGAGAGGTAGTTCTATAGCATAGGCTTTTCTAGCAGATGCTAGGCCCTGGCTTTGTGTAAGTGAATTATTCTTAATATAAATGTAAACAGTGAATTAATCCCACAGCTGTATATCTTTACCTTATGCTAGTCCCCAATAACTCCACAGAGAAACCAAGATTCATTTAAAACTGCATCTCAATAGCTGAACAGTTAAAGGATCTATACTTACTTTCTATGCTAATCTGGCTGCCTCCCAGACCACCCCATGATATTTGCATATTATTATTGATCTCTCTCTTTGGGCTTCAGGTGTGTTTCCATGATCTCTCTCCGGACCCCTTGCTTATGGTTCCCAACCCTCCATCCTCCTCACTGATTTGAATCTCCCTCCCTCTCTCCCCTCCCTCCCCTCCCTCCTTCCTCTGGTTGGCAGACGTCCCGCCCTATTCTCTATTCTGCTCAGCCATTGGGTGATCAGCATTTATTGACAAAGTACAGAATAAGGAGTGAGAGCTGTTTACATGAATTTGAGATGAGATTTTTGGTATAAGCATTACAATGCCCTGCCCAGATTGAAACAAGATTGAAACACAGTGTACAAAAACAATATGCCTACAGGTTTACGCCCCAGCACTGGTGGGTTGGGGGGAGGGAAATTTGAATTTTAGAGCATTTCATATTCCAATAATTTTTTTGCCTTATCAATATAAATATTTCAAAACCCCTAATTTCAAAAATCAGAGACCATTGTGTTTACAGACCTTCCAGATGAGGTATGAGCTATACTCAGAATCAGATCTGATACTGGACAAGAAAAACAAGTAACTTTGAAAGCATATGAAAGATCCATGGTAATTTATGTACATGTGGTAGTTTATATACATTATCTCACATATTGTTGTTGTGGCAAGTTAACAAGGGGATAAGAATTCAAAAAGAGAGATCAAACCAAGCAAAATCTACAGGAAGAGCCTCTTTGAAACATTCATGGAGTCTACTTCAACTCTGTTCCCCTTGCTTAGAACCAGACTGCAGATGTAAGGCTGATGTTCTGGGTGCCTTACTTTCAGTAAGTCTCACTGTCCTCTGTGGGTAAAAATGTGGTGGAGGATAGACAGATGGTGGCGCAGTGTGCAGAAGGTAGGTAGGCAGAAGGATGTATGGGAAAGAAGAAAACTAAGAAATGGAGGTGATACAGAAAGGGGGGAGGGGTATCTCCTCATATCTGCAGTTTCTTAGAGCAGAATTTCATTACATTATCCACTAAATGTCCCATTGAAATTTATCTTGCTATACAGCTCTTCTCTTGTCAATAGAGTTCAGTCTCTACAAACACCAGCATTTGGTGGCTGAATACAGTGGTTATAGACAATATGACTGGCTGATCCTGATTCGTCATGTGGGGAATTCCTTTTCAGAATGCCAATCAATGGTTTGAGTCGTCACTTTTCACTAATAAGGCCTCTGCGCTTTATGTACTCTGTAACCAAAATTACAGAGAATATGGAACATCTAGGTAATTTTGATAATACCAGTAGCTAGCAGTGCAATTTTTGGATCTATATTACCAGTTATAAAATACAAGAATGGAGAAAGTGAGTTCATTCTTTATTTTTAATATATTTAGATAAGTTTACATTTTCACAAATATTCTATGTTTATGAGTATTTGTATGTATATGTATGCACCTTATTCATGCAAAGCCCATGGAAGCTAGAAAGCAGCATCATATTTCCTGGAACTGAAGTTTTAGACAGTTGTCATAGACCTGCTATGTGGGTGATGGAAATCAAACCTGGGTCCTATAGAAGAACCATCAGGAGCCATCAGCTCACCTAACCACTGAGCTACCTTCTGGACCCTATTTTAAATGCTTCATAGTCCACTTGTAATTATACTGGATTATATCACCTATGTGGTATTCCTTATCATTTTTAGCAAAATGAGATTGTGTAAAAAGTTAGAAAGAATTACAACCTTTCAAACCATGCAGAAGTTAACAATATTTAAGTCACAGATAGTTGTATGAGATATAGAAAGTTGAAGACGCTCTCTGAGCTCAATTAGATTGTGTAATTTTAAAGCCACTAGCTAGAAGATGTGCTGGGTAGTTTTGTGTCAACTTGACAGAAGCTAAAGTCATCTGAGAGGAGGGAACCTCAGTTAAGAAAAGTCCCCCAAAAGGTTGGGCTGTGGACAAGCCTGAAAAGTGTTTGCTTAGTTAGTGATTGATGGACAGGATTAGCCCATTGTGAGTGCTGCTGTCCTTGGGCTGGTGGCCCTGGGTTCTATAAGGTAGGCTAAGCAAACCATGGTTACCAAACCAGTAAACAGCACTTCTCCATGACTCCTGCATCAGCTCCTGCCTCCAGGTTCCTGTCCTATTTGAGTTCCTGTCCTGACTTCCTTTCATGAGGAATTGTGGTGTGGAAGTATAAACCAAAGAAACCCTTTGCTCCCCAAGTTGTTTTGGTCATGGGGTTTCATCACACAGCAGTAACAGTAACTAAGATAGAGGAGATATTTCAAAGTAAAGCACGAATTCTGCTTTGAAGACATTGATAATTTTGGAAAAGAAAAAAGGAAAGGTACATAAATATACATAATAGGGGACAGAATGATGGTCATGTCAGAGAGTGGGAATTCCATTTGAGCTGGGTATTTTAAAGGTGGGTAGGATCTAAATGAATACTAATAAGGAACAGACACGCACACACAGGGGTAGAAAAATTGGACTGGGGAACTTTTCATGGAAAATAAGATCAACTATAAAATGATAAATCCCCATTGCTGATTGTACATGTGGCACTATCTACTTAATTGGCTCTACATCCAGCCAGTCTAGATAGTTCAGATTGCAAAATCTGTTTTATGACTCTGGCTACATTAAGAAAGCAGTTATTGGATTCCTCCTTTGATTTCTATTACTTAAAGCACACAGTAGGGGCCCGAAAGACTTCAAGGTCATTTTGAGAAAAATCCCTGTAGAAATCACATTATATTAGACTACGCCTCTGCAAATAAAACATTTCTTAACATCCAGAGATCCAGAAACTACCTAAAATGATCTGTATGCTTTCAACCAGCAGAAACCTACAAAGAGCTACAAGCAAGCCACTGGTTTTATTCACCTTTCCCTGGCTCCAATCTAACCAGGACAAGTTAGCATGCCCAGTTTGTGAGCTAACTACACAAAACAGCATCTGCTCTTCAGCTTAGACCCTTTGAGGCTGAAGATTCTAAATCTGCAGCAAAATGGGCTCCAGCTGTGCTCCAAATGCCTGTGCAGCTGTGCAGTAGCCTTTGTGCTGAGATTCTCACTGTCTGGACCCCCATCCCTGACTGACTGGAGATGTTGCCCTTAACACCAGCCTCCAAGCTTACCCACAGAGGCTTCTCTGCTAGTCCATTGGGTTTATATATAAAATAGAGAGGAGGAATACTTCTATGGGAATGCATGTCTTAGCAATCTCCCTGTTGGTATCAATTTTGATTAGTTAAGTATCATTTATTCTTCACTATCCGTGTCTTTTAGAGTGGAAAAATGCTCAGTTGTGCCTATAATAACCCCCCCACCAGTGTTACTATTTCCGAGTCCCTATGCACTATAGAAGTCAGGGGATTACCATAAAATGTATGTACTATATCACCCCTCATTACATTATGGTCAAACCACTGCTGCTAATATTATCATTGAGCCCAGAATCATATTATAGATATTTGCATTGCTATCGCCATCTTCTCTGGGCCTTTATATATGAGGTCATTCATGATGGATAGCACCTGATGCTGAAAGATGCACTTGACTTAGGAAAACCAGCCTGACTGGGTCTCACTCACTAGCTTCCCTCTTTGTCATATCTCTAAATATCTCTGAGTCTGTATTTGATTTTTTAAATGAGCATATTTAGATGAGAAATACATGCAGAAGTGCCTTGTAAAGATGAGTGTGTATAGCATTAAACCAACACTAGAAAATGTTACTCCTTATCTCAAATGAGGAAAGCTTGAAAGACACAACTTACCGGTTTGTGTTAACAAATTCTGGATTCTGGATGAATTAAAAGACAATTCACATTGTCATATTGGTCACTTTCACATTGTCATATTGGTCCATGGCCCAGGAATGACAGTAGTAAACCCTGGTGAGGATTCAGGAAAAGGAACCCTTACTTACACATTGATGGTAAGAGCACATAATATCCAGCTACTCTAAATCAGTGTAGAAAGGATATGTGTGTGTGTGTGTGTGTGTGTGTGTGTGTGTGTGTGTAGTTGTAGGATCAGCCCAGGTGTCCAGCAACATATGAATGGAAGAAAAAAGTGTGGTGCACATATGGAAATATACACCATGTTGGGGGGGGGGTTCATAACAGTGTTTTATTTACCAGTTAAAGGCAACCTTTTTGCTCATAGGAAAGTAGATGCAACTATTCTCTTCTGATTTCATTTTCTACTAAATGAACTAGATAATGTACAGATGGCTAAATATATTTATATTATATATGATTATGTAGTATATATTATTTGTTATAATTATATATGTATACAATATATTTTCACTCATATATATATATATATGAATTCATATATATATGATCATACACACACACACACACACACACATATATATATATATATATATATATATATATATATATATATATATATATATATATATATATATGATCTAGTTTTTAAACATTGTAAGGGGCCTGTTGAGAGATTCCTGTGTCAGTGGTGAATGTCGATATCTGATCAGCTTTGTAACCTGGTCCATGAGTGTAACTTGAGAGTAAATGTACATTTAATCTTGTTTCAGATTAAGTCTTTCAGCAAAAATTTGTGAGAAAACGGTCCTGAAGCGAGTTTTGAAGGAGCTCTGGAAATTAGTACTTAACAAGATAGAGAAACGGATTGTCCTCCCTCCACTGACAGACCAAACAGTACGTACCTACAGTGTGGCACCCTCACGTGGGCCTTTTTTATCATCTTCAATTCAAATGAGTAGTTTTGGTATAGTTGAATATGAATTAATAATCCATTTGGGGAAATTTATTCTTGGTGTAAAAATGTTTAACAATGGTTGATTAGAGAATATTAAATAGATTAAAATCCATTTTTAAAAAAATGAAAGCAGCTATCTAAGTTGATATTTAATTGTCATTCAAAACTTCATCTCTTAAATAAAACCTAAGTGAGTGGGGTCTGGAGATGTAGCTGAGTCGGTAGGGCACTTGTCAAGTATGCACAAAACCCGGGGCTCCATCCTCAGCACCACATAAATCCACGTGCAGTGCGGGACATTGGTGATTCTAGTCCTGTGGAGACAGAGACAGGAGTATCAGAAGTTCAGGGTCATCCTTGGCTACATAGAGAGTTCAAGAAAGGGGTGGGGGAGGAAGGGAGGGAGGGAGGGCAGGGCTTAACTTTGATTTCTAAAGTTATCTAGTTACATACATATTTTCAATTTCTATTTAATATATAACAATACTTATTATACATAATATTATATATAATTTAATATTACTATGAATCCACAGAGAACAGGCTGAGGTTCAAATATAGTCAGTATTCTTCTTAAACGTTACAGAAGGTCCGTGCAGTGCAGTCATATTGAGTTCTTTTCAGTGTTCCTTTCAACTGTCCTCTGTTGCCTCCCTGCTTGGAGGTTAATAGAGGAGATGGCTTTCTGTGGATTTGAAGGACTTGATTGTATCACATACAGGAAAATAAAAGAGAAGCCAGAAAGATCAGTCGGCCGCGGAATTGCACAATGATCAAGTGGTCATGTGGTGCACGCTTTTCGGTTCACACATGCTGAACCAAGCAATAAGAAAGCCAACTAACCTAGCATTTGGGATAATTGATTTTTTTTTTTGTACGTGACTGAGGTAGATAAATGGATGCAAATAATAAATAACTATAAAATATGCTAATATACATATCAATACCATTAATCATGCATGTTTGGTCCTTGTGCGTGTCCAATAGAAGTGTATGTGCAGAAGATATTTTCTTATAAAGTGGGTCAAGATGTCAGATGAAGATGTTTTTGTTCACTTAACTCCAAGCCATGAATATATGATTTCTTCCTCTAGAGCCTACATCTGTGGTCAGCTAAATCACATACACAAAGAAGTCTAACAACAACTAGTATATTTAATAATGCTACAATGCAAGTTAGCGTTCGTGGACATGATCAGCAGGGGAGTGATAACAATGGACTGGAAAGAAATATTTCCCCTGAGCAGAAACATGGGCATGGAAGATGCTCTCAGTGCGGCTACTGCACAGACCTGTTTCAAAGAGAACCAATATCGGGGCTCTTCCACATAGAAGGCTGCACTTAGAAGGGAGACAATGCATGACAGGCTATCCTTTGCTTGGAGAAGTACCTGGAGAACTACCTCACACTTACAGCCTTAGCCCACAACTGGACTGGAATGTGTGTTGTTTGTTTTACATTTTAATCATCCCCAGGGCAGTCATCACTTACACCACTTATACCTCAGCCTGTCCATGTGATCTTTTAAACCAACATTTTAAAAAACATTTATTTATTTATATCTGTACCTATGTACCCACCAAGGGTGTGCTATGGCATCCTTGTGGAGGTCGGGAGACAATTTGTGGGAATCGGTTCTCGCCTCCATTTCGTGGGTTCATGGAGATCGAACTTGGGTGACCAGACATGAGAACAGCTGCCTTTAGATGCTGAACCATCTCACTAGCCCACAGTTATTTTTAATGACTCTTTGGTGAAAATTTGCTTGGGCTTATGTTATATTTTCCACTGTTACTTTCTGTATTAGGTCCAGTACAATGTGCAGTTTGAAGTCTAATGTACCTGTACTGTTACATCAGAAATAACGTGTGTGTGTGTGTGTGTGTGTGTGTGTGTGTGTGTGTGTGTGTGTGTGTTGGGGGGAGTGTCATTCCATTCTCTAGACAAGGTCTTTCCTGGGAAAGTATATGATGATCTCAAGGCTCCACAAGGTCAAACTGATTCTATCATCCATGGCCAAATAGTATTGAAGTTTCAAATTAATATGTCCTAGGCACGACTGTATCTGGTATTAAAAGTAAACAGACTAGCAGAAAAATTATAGCAACAGAAAAAAATGAGTAATGCTTCTTGTTTATAATAACCATACATTCTATGATATGAGGACAACAGAAAGGATAGCTGAGGCTAGCCCATCCCCTCACTGTGACTTTATTCCCAAATGCTAGTGAATTTGGCCAAACTTGGTAGCTTTCCAGTCATATAGAGTGGCGGACCTGCCCCTGCTATCTCATTTAGGAGTGTTCTGCATGGCTTATCCAGTAATTTTCAGAGGTGGTGGTAGTGGTTTGTTAGTTTGTTAGTTTGTTTGTTTGCTTTTCTCCAGAATCCTGATGTTCTAGGGGAATCTCCTACTGCAAGAGGAGTTGAGGAAGTCTCTGATAGATGCCACACCATTTTTAGGAAGAACATCCCTACTTCTTCAGCCTTATGTCTTAAGATTTTACATGTATTTATTTTAGGGAGTACAATAGAATGAAGAGAGTGCCTCTGTGAAAATCTTTGGCCCATATGTTTCATTAAACTGATTACCTACACTAAATCTGGTTCCACAATCCATACTTTGCACTCCCAGAAGTAGGACAACGATGCTGACTGGCATGCTGCCAGCCTTGCCTGGTAATCTCTGTTCCATCCTTAGAATAGATTCATTATGTGCATCTTATAGAAAATCCAAAATATCATAATGGAAATAAAGAAAGACTCTACTTTGACCTTGACCTCTACTACTGAAGATTGACTGACCCAATCCTCCTTTTCTCTTTCTCTCTGTGTTTCCAGGGACCTCAGATGATCTTCATTGCTGCTAAAGATCTTGGACAGTTATCCAAATTGAAGGTAAGAAGCTTGGGGAAACTGCTTGGCCTTAAGTGAATGGCCTAGCTATGGCCCTGCAGATGCAGTCCTCCTGCTAGGAATAGCACGTTGCTGCACACCAGGATGAAAATATGCTTTTCTATGGCCATACATTCCCTTTAAGAATTTCTAACTTTGAGGGCTGGAGAGATGGCTCTATAGTTAAGAGGAGGGGATGCTCTTGCAGAGGATCTGAAGCACCCTTAGAGTGGCTCACAATCATCTGTAACACCAGTTTGGGGGATCTGATGCCCTCTTCTGGCCCTTATATGATCTGCACACATTGGTACACAAGCCATACATAAGGTAAAACTAAATAATTTGTTTTCAAAAATTCTAACTTTGGGAGCAAGTAATATGACATACTTGTTTTACTATATTGAACATGCTTTGAATAAAGGCAAAATGAATACTTCATAGAGTCAGTGAAACCTGGAAAGGTCTTGAAGTCAAGAAATACAATAAAGGAAAAATTAAATTTACCAGAAAGGACATTAAACTCTCAAACATGCTCACCTCTCTATTACAAGTGAAAAAAATCTATTTACAAAATAATTTTGCTCTTCAGTATTGATTGGGATTCGCAAGCCTTTGAATAAGCTGTAGAATGCAAACTTCTCTGGTTAAAATATATGTTGCTTCTATTCTGTCCCAACCTACTAAAATATAGTTCAAGGATGTAATGCAGGCGTGGAAGGTGGGCTTCACTTTTTTTCTCAACTCTGTTGCATGAGCTAGGCACTTAGCTTTCCAATTTATGATGTAATGCTTTTACATTATAGAGAAATTTAGTACGTGATCGTTAGAGTTACTGTGAGCATCATGCCACTTTCCACATTGCCTCGGAGGTGCCATGAGTATTGCTTTATATCACAACACCAAGAAAAGATAATCAGCTTGCATGATTATTTACTGGACAAGACATGTGATTAAAAGGTCAATATCCTAATGCTATCATCTACAGTACATCTTTAAAAAATAAAATAAAATAACCTAAAAGCACGAACTGCTCTCCCAGAGGTAGAGTTCAATTCCTAGTACCCACATGGTGGCTTACAACCATCTGCAATGGGATCTGATGCTCTCTTCTGGTGTGTCTGAAGCCAGCTATAATGTATTCATATACATAAAATAAATAAATAAAATATAAAAAAACCCATAACCACCACCTAAAATTGTCTCCTTGCTTCCCACAAGTACTTGGTGCTGAGGATGGTTGAGATGGAATATGGAAAGTAGATGCCAATACTACTGTTGGTTGGAATCTTGACTCTTTGTCTCATTTTTAGTTACCACACTGGGATTTCAGAACCCTACCCTGAAAAACATTGATAAGGGGCTAAAGTTTCTCATATAAAATCATGAAAATGAAACCGTTTAGATCTCATTACAAAAAAAGGAAAAAGAAAAGAAAAGAAAAGAAAAGAAAAGAAAAGAAAAGAAAAGAAAAGAAAAGAAAAAAATGTGTGACCTAACAGATTCCAACTTCAATGTATTTTGGACACACTCTCTTACCCAAGTTTCTGTTTTCCAAGTAGAATGTTGTACTGGCTCTGATGGCTTCAAGTGACAGGAAGAACAGCTAGTGTAAGTAGAGAATGAAGTTGTTATCTGAGATCAGAGGGACCCGGCTAACTCTGGTTTCCATGGCTGCTTGAGTAGAGATTCTAACCATGTCTTAAGACCCTGTACCTCACCATCTCTCAACTGTGCACTTCCCCTCTTTGATGGATCACCTAAGCATACCCTCAAAGGATATTAGAAAAGAGACTCAGATCTTGGAAGAAAAAAAAAGAAAAAAAAGAACAAAATCAACAACATAAAGAAAAGGCTCTTTCCCTGGAAGGACCAGCCTCAGCTTGGAGAGGAGTGAGGAAGGAGTATCTGGGAACAGTGAAACAAATGACTTAAAATCAAGTCATGGGTTCAAGCTAGTGCTTTTTCTGGAGATCTCCAGAGAGTTTGCTCTAAATTTTCTGCTTGAGACAGTTCTCTAAGCAGTTCATTTGCTAGTCTAAAAATATTCTCTGGATAGTTCATCTCTTGTAGATCATAAGCCCAATCTTTTATTTTACATATCAATCCAGTCATTTCCTCCTGGTTCCCTTTTGATTGTCTTATAAATTAGTATAGGACTCAAGACCCAGCCACTTAATTCTTACATTTTCTTTTAACATTGCAAAAGAATTCAGAGATCTGTCTTCCTCTCTAAAACACAGCCCCAAAACTAGCTGGACTGGGCTTCTTACTGAAATTACCATTTCTACCACACCTGGGCCTAACCTTGCTCTGTCCCATACTCAGGAATCTGTCTCCCTTTGAAAACATAAACAAAAAACTTAGCTGGGTAGGATCTGCTGCCATCACCACTCCCAAATGTCTTTATCTCCTTAGTATCATCCTGACAAGGTGGCTCACAGCGCAGCTGCTTTTGTTCCTTTAGATTCTGGAAGCCACACATATAATTCATACTGCATCCTTATTTTTTGAGAAATTACATATTTTTGAACCCTGTTATTTTAGAGTCCTTTTCCAGAGCCTTAAGGACTGTCCTGCAGGTCCCAGCATTTACCTTTTTGTTGAGACATTAGCATGCCTTTGTTGTCTCTGATTATCACGGAGTCATAATTAACAAGAAGGACATTCCTTGAAGAAGGAATGTAAAATATGTACATTATTATACAAACAAGCTTTACACCCACAGCGGCCATGGACACTCATTGAGGCCCATGCCTTCTGGCCCTGTCCCAGGGGCAGGAATCATGTCATTCTGTCCCTACCAAGGCCATGCCAGACCTGGCACTTCCCATGTCAAGAATCCCAATCAAGTCTATTGATGCATGGATTTATCATTGGCTCTGAGGAAATATTGCTTTAGCCTCAGAAATAGCATAGATCAGTTAGTTGGCTTAACTCACATACCAACCCTTATCTACTTTGTTTAAAATGCAGATTGGATTCCCAGAAAAGCTATGTGCCTTCCAGTGGGGAGAATGGAGTGGGGGGTGCATAGAAAAGATAACAGGTTGGTGCCCTTTGTAGGCACCCAGTGGTTTGTGTTTTGGACGAATAGACTTAATGACCGAAGGAGAACTGATTACATCAACATTAAAGTAATGCAGAGGATTATGGTCCCATGTCATACTGCTCTTGTGTTGTTATTGGATCTTTGTATAAATCCTCTACAATCTTATGCAAAACAACAGAACTGCAGATAACAGGAAGCACTCCACACATAGCAAAGCTAATCACTTTCATGTAATTAGGGTATTATTTTCTTTTTTAAAAAATTAAGCCTCTTTTATTTTTAAGATGTTAGTTTGAATGTAGATCCTACTGGAATGACATTAGTGGAAAAATTGTACTGACGGATAATTTCACAATTCATCTATTTTAAGAGATAGATGGATAGAGATAAGTAATTATCTCCTTTAAAAGAACCCAGAATCAAGAAAAACCAGGAAATAATTGTTTTTCTATATTTACTGATTTTGCTGTATTAGTTCTCCAGTTCAATTTTTCTTGATTTTGAGTTCTTTTAATCTGCTCTATATGATTGAAAATTAAACTACTAGGTATTTACTAGACAATCTGACATATGCTTTTGTTACTTCACACGCAGAGACTTTATAATATATATGTATTATGTAAGGTTGCTGTTGCTATTTAATAGGATCACATTTATTTGACAGAAAAATAAAATTAAATGTCCCTCAATCTTTTTAGACTATTGACCCAATTTCAAAATCACTTAATAATATACACCTGAAATTGTAAGTTAATTACACACCTCTTACTTTGACAGCCAGAGACACCATTATTTGAATGAGTTATTGCTTGCAACAATTACAGCTTTGTAAAAAAAAAAAAAAAGCATATATAACTTATTAATATCTATTTTAAAATATTATTAAGAGCAAGCATTGATAAGTATGCTGAGCTTTGCTAAATAGAATAGCATAGCCCTGAAAGATAGTATCAATGTGTAGCATCAGGACTCTTTAATAAATTTTTCTTTTAGAAAATTTTTGAAGTGTTATTTTCTCTATCTTTCTACCATCATTTTCATAATCTTTGAATGATGGCCTGAGACATATCACAGTGAACAATTAGGAAAATCTAGTTATTAAACCATCGTTTAACAGTTATTAAAGTGTTAGAATGACTAAAAAGACGAAAGGCTCCACAGCTGATTTGATTTATTCTTTGAGGCTCTTCCCAGGAAGGGACGAACATCAGGAGGATCTGGGGAAGAGCATCAACTGGAACGTTATTCCTAAAGTACACAATGATAATTAGGAAGCTGAACTTGCCCCCCTTAATCTCCTTGATACCCTGAACTCTTCAGAGGGACAGAGCATAAATCAAAGAATTAAAGTGAAAAGCCTACGGGACCCTGGCTTTAGGATGAATTATCTTTTTGCTTAACTTGGAATGTTACTTTAAGTTTGGAATGCAAATAATGATATGCCTCTGCCAGACTTTCGTTTTTAATCAGGCAGCTTAGCTCTCCTTTGACAGATGGACATTTATCAAAACATGTGACAAAATGACCAAATTTATTTTTATATGCAAGAGCATCATGTGCATACAATACCTGCAGAGATCCAGAGGAGGGCACCAGATCCCATGGAACTGGAGTTAGATGGTTGTGCGCTGTCATGTAAGTGCTGGAAACAGAACCCAGGTCCTCTGCAAGAGCAGTGAATGCTCTTTACTGCTGAACCACCTCTCCAACCCCTGAAGAAGATTTTTTTTAATGAAAAATGGAAACCATACAGATTCTGTTTGAGGGTAGCTAAATAAATGCACCTGCCATTTTCTGAGCAATTTGTAACCTATCTTCCAGGAGCACATGATTCGAGAAGATGCCAAGGGTCTGACACCAAGACAATGTGCAATAGTGGAGGTGGTCTTGGCCACTATAAAGGTAGGTTATAGTGCTCCTGATTATTCACTGGGGGCACCTCCATCTCTCCACAGTGAAGTCCCTACTGTGCAACTGTCCCAGCTGTGATCAGGAGATGCATTCCAGATATCTGTTAACTCCAGCTCATTCATCTACCTTGCTTCATCCATAGCACACTCTTATTTTCTACTTCTTGCTCTGAATCTCTCCAGAAACTGTGAATGAAACTTATATTATCACATATGTTCTCTGAGAAAGACATATACCTCCCTCCCTCTCTGCTGATTCAGTTGAACAGATGGTTCAGGAGGATTTTAAGTTATCATAATTTGTATTTAGGATTTCTATGCTTATGGAAATAATTTTTAAAACACCAACCTCCTACCCTCTCTTATTAATACAATAAAGTCTCATTTTGAATTCCACTGAACACCCAGAAGTTTTATATTCCAAGCATTAATCTCACATAGCAAAGGACTGACAAGAAGTAGTAAAAGTTAAATGTGTATGGATCTCAATGTGACTTATAAGTGCTTTCTTTCCAAATAACACTCTGTGTGTGTGTGTGTGTGTGTGTGTGTGTGTGTGTGTGTGTGTGTGCTATATTAAAGGGCTGGGAAGCGGTAAATTATATCTACTGGTTCCACTCCTCACTGAAAGAGACATCAGTCATCCTGCATACCTATGTAGTGAAGAGCTGCCGGCTACTTTGACTCCCCCACCTCATTGTTCTGAGTCCTGTGCCACCTGCATCATACCTGGTGTCATAAAATGATATGGAGAGGTGACAATAACAACATCAAATACAGAGAAAAAGATCAAAACTAATTTTTTTTTCTGAAAGTTTTCAAAATTTTAGCAAGAATTGCCTGATATGTAGAGTTATGGGGATAGTCTTGGCAATGTAGGAGAAATTAGTGCTAGAAAGGAGGAGACAATCTAGAACACATTCTGAAAAAAAAATAAAATAAAACTTTAGGATTCGAGCTCAGCCCCTCATAGATTTTACGAGAACAATCAATCCATGCTTTGGGGTGAAAAGAACGACATGTGTCCTGTAGGAATGCCGAGTGTCAATCAGTATATTGATCAAGCTGACTCCTGTCTCCATCTTAATCATCTTCTAATTATTCTGCCGGTTGAATTCTCCCCCAAACTGTAGGACAACCTCCACCCTCAAATGAATCCCTCCTGGGTGTGTCTCAGTGCCTCAGATAGTCTACCATCTATGACCGGTGTAAATGTAGAATTTAGACTCAGCCACATGGCACTTCTGGGTTCTTTGGGAACACAGCTCCTACCTGTCGCCCACCAACCTGTTAGTTCTTCCTGAATCATCACTTTCCAGGACTGGATTCTAACTCTGGTACTTCGGAGCCTGCGGCACCCAGTTCCCCACATCCCTAAATTCTGTCATGCAATTCCAACAGAAATTGCCTTGTTAAGCCCACGGTGCCTGCTAGGACAGTCTCCTGACCCAGTGGTCTACCTATCTGCCTAAGTCTTTACCTGGATTCTGTCATTGGCTTTCCCAAGCTGTACCTCCAAGGACTAACACTTCCGTGACTGCCTGGAGCCCAGTCAGAGAACTCTACAATACAGCTGAGCCTTGGGAGACAGATGTTCTTAAAGCAAAGCAGCAGCAGGTACCACCCAGCTGACTCCCAAAGACTGCTGAGGGGATGACCCCTCATTCTTTGTTAGGTCAATTAAGTCCAGGAGGCTGAGGGTGGAAACAGAATGTTGAGAAGATTGCTGAGGAGTTTGTAGAAGACAGACAGAACTACAGCTGGCATATATCAAACCTTTCTCATGTGTGCACTACCTCATCAGATTCTCATAAATACCCTGCACGTTAGACTGAACAAATTCCTATTTCCTTTTTTCCCCAGACCTAGGTAACACTGTTATTTGTATTCAAGATGTAGCCAGATAGCTGAGCATGAGTTTTAAATGACAGTACAAGCCTCTGAAATTCCATGCTATACTCTGCTCCATTATCCAATTTCAGTGACTTCTCAGCATTGTTTATCACTGCACATTGTTCAGACTTTACATAGTCTGAACATCATTTAAAATTCAGCTGCTTATAGGAAGAATAAAATAACCCACCTTAGTCTGCCACATTGAGATTCAAAAGTCATTACCTGAGAGTTCACTGTACCTAGAAAGGACGGTTGAGTAAGAAGTAAGTGGAGACCAAGAGTCTTTGAATTAGGAACATAAATAACAACAACCAAGAAACAGAAGTACGTGGTCAGAGTCCAGGGGAATGCAGAAAAGATAGCGAATGAGTCCTCTCTAGTTGTCTATTAACACTTTCACAAGGAGGGATGCCAAAGGAGTTAGAGACAGAAGAGAGAGGAGAGTGTGAGCGAAGATATTTCTCAGGTCTGAGAGAAAAGAGGTGAGTGCTGAGAGAGAATGTATCCATCCTGAAACCCTCATACAGTCTGGATGAAGAATAGACCTCAGTTGGTCAAGTATCACAAAGCAAGAAGGGATGCTAGATTGAGGCCAGAATGCCCAGATTTAAACACTAGAGCCAAGCATCCCAATTTCAATTTGTCAGGAAAGGGGACACTCGCTGCTGAGATCAGTAAATCTGATCTGCCGCATACAAGAAGAATCGAGATGTGTAGAAAATATTTTTAGAATATCTATCAAGTAGTGCCTTTAAAAAAGACCTCACTACAGATTAAAGGGAAGCAATGCTCACTTCTAAGTCTGCATAATGAGTTATCAACTTGAGTTTGCCAAATGGATGTTACAGTTTAAAGAAAAAAAAAAAACCTGTGAAGATAGGAATTTGCAGTCAAAATAGTACATGGAACCAAAAGGAAAACCCTTCTTTGCAGACTGAAAAAAAAAATTACATGTTCTAATACTTTAGTAAAAACAGACTGTGAATGATCAACATGAAAGGTCAGGAGAGGTCAGAGGATTTTATTGGGATTAGAAAGGGAAAAGGTGCTCAGCACTCAGATAAGAACTTATTTCTGGTTTTATATTTGGAAGGATAATTTTCTTCTCACAAACCATAACCAGGTCTGACAGGCTTTGTTTTGTGCAGTTTCTGAAAACAGGGGTGCCAGGGAGAAGGTTAAGATAAAGCACAAGGTGCTTCAACACTACTCTTCCCAACCCCTATTCAGATAGTTTAGATACATCCACCCTGGTATTAGTGAAGCCAGAATTGTAAGGAATCTGACATGGAAGACTTTGTCAGGGGATGACTATGGAGATGCATACAAGTAAAATGCTTGAAACGGAGACAGAAACTTGGTCACTGGCAAGTAGAATTTTGGGATAGTAGGTGACTCATGTGTAATGGTCATATTCACTGCTACCTGAAGGCTCAGGGGGAGACTAGATGACTTCTCACTGAAGGATTCATGGCTCGTACAGATTTCTTCATAAATCTTAAACTTTTGTATCTCCCGAGGAGCGCGGCATGGTGCACCTTTTCCATCATGAAAGCCAGGCTCCCACACAGTGTTTTCCTTCCTTTCCTCTCGGTGCCTTCTGTCTACTCAGTTGATGTCACTATTAAGTCTGATTCTTTTCTCTGACAGTGGTTCGGGTTCTTAGGGCCCAGGCTGCTGGCCTCTTGATTTCCTATTTATCACAGCATCTTATCCCTGTAAGAGCATAAACCACCAGGGGTCATTAACTCTCTCAAAGATGCCCCTAGGGGAAGCAGTGCTATTTCTTCCCTAAAGGAATGTCTACTCGAGATTAAAAGATGAGAGAGGTATATTGGAAACTAAATGTAGACAAGTGTTACAACAGTGGAAGAAGTAGAACAGGTGGTTCAATTATCAGTTGAAGAACACAGACAAAAAGTGGCAACAGGGCCTGAAGAGATGGCCCTGTGGTGAAAAGCACTTGTCTCTTCTAGAGGTTCTGAGTTTAGATCCCAGCATCTACATTGAGTGGCTTATAAACATCTGTAACTCCTGTCTGGAGGGCCCCAATGCCCTTTTCATGTATACACAGACAGACACACTCATACATGAATAATATTAAAATCTTTGAAAGAAAAAGAAGGTAGTCAAGATATGGAAAATCTCCTCAGCCAAAAAGAGTCAAGAGTTTGGGAAGAGCTGCTGTGGTCTGGAAGGCTGTGTGGGATGTCACTGGGTTGACTGGAAGTTTTATGTGGGGGATGTTCACGTAATTCACAACATGAACATAGACAGAGAAAGGAATTCACCATGGAAAAACACACAACAGGAGTATGGGGTCCAGACTCGACTACTTGAGAGACTGGGCTAGACTTTACTGGAAGTTGGCATATTGAAGCATTGTAAACTGGGATTGATTGACATTAAATGTCTGAGTTGAAAGTCAAGTCATTTTGTGTTCCCTTATAAAAGAGGACTCAGTGGTGACCTGAAATTATCACTCAGCACTCATCACTTCCTGAAATTATCATCTCAGTATAGCATCATATGGAAACGTACATAATAGACTGTGTGGTTCATGATCAAGTCAGAGATGACTAACAGCTAGTCCTAGGTTAGGCCATCGTCAAGAGAGTGATACACTGGCAAAAATGAAAGACGGATGTGAGTGATGTGAAACGGGAAGAAACACGAGGACTTGTGGTGGGATTGGGGACAAGGAGAAGCATCCTAGGCTAACACAGAGGTTGCATAAATCTTGGTCTAGCCACGATCTTTCTGCCATTTCATCTGGTAAATACAGACTTATCTTTTCAGAGTACCATGGTGTTGCTGCCACCATTCTCATCTGCATAATAACCATGAGCTCTGGTCCAATTACAAGGACATATTTGACAAGCGTGCATTCTTCCTTTGTCATCTCAAGTGCATAGTAGAGCATCAACCAACACAGGACCAGGCACAGATAGTGTGGAACCCAACTGACATCCGTAGTCCTTATAAACAGCCAATTTCCTCACAGTCATTCAGCAGAGAATTCAAATGTTCTTTGGCTTAATGAGGAAGAAATAACTTGCCGTGACTTCTTTTAGCTGTCTTTCCCAATTTACACCAGTATAAATAGAAGTCCTTGAGAGGCCAAATTGGAGAGGTTTGGGTTATGTGGCTAGTCAGAGAATAGTAAGCAACCATCTGTCTTTTGTTTATTACCGATGGAAAAGAATCTCCTTCCACATGCATGGGGAAAACCTTCAGAAAGCTTCAAAAGCTTATATCTTCAGATTTTCTTCCAGCATATAATTCCCCTGTACCATGTAATTTCCTTCTGGCGTGTAATTCACCATAATGAAAGGAGAACTGAACTGTGCTGAGCTGCGGATGGTGACATTTATTTAAGACTTAAGGCTTTCATTCTCACACGGGTGTTCTTCAAGCCTCAGTCAAATAAACAGCCCACTCTCTTCTTCCTTCAGGGTTGGCAAAGGACAAAGACTGCAAAAATCTCTTGATCGTCAAGGTCCATGCTATACAGCTAGCCCTCTTCCTCCTGATTTCTTTCTCTGGGGCACCGTCACTCAGCTACAACTGAGTGAAAGTTTGCATAAAGCATGTCTTGGGAGTCCATACTTCCATAAGCACAGAAATCATTTCCTTCACTGACTGAGAAGCCAATGACTGTGTCATTTGTCTCTCTGGCTATTTCTATTTCCTGCAGCTGATGGCTTGTTTTCTCCCTGACAGCATTACCCTCTATCCAAGACTCCAGTCTTGCAACATCCCCTACACAGTACTCTCTAAACACAAAGTCATCATTTCTGCCCCAACCAATCTGCTCTCTTAAATACCCTGCTTACTGGGCCCTTAACAGAATCCCTAATGCCAAAAGGAAGAAGTCATTTAAGCAACATCACTGAAAACCCTAGGGAGACCCTGACTCTACTCAGAAACAAACCCAGAGCATATTTCTATTTTTGTTTCATGACTAGCACTCCAGTTCTTCTAGGTTTACAAGAAAATGCCTGAGCAGAAAGTTATGTCTTCCTACAAAGAGTTCAAGGATGAACACAAAGTTTACATTTTGATACTTTAGTTTTTATTCCCTTCTTCCATGAACACTTCTAGGCTTTTAAAATTCTCTCAATCGTGACAAGTCTGGTTAGGTAATTCTTTCACAGTTTCTCCAAATCCTATTCTGTGGGACATCTGTATCCTCAGAACTGTTCACAGTAGATCTTCTATGGCCACATAGTTTTAGAAACCAGTACTGTTAAGAGAGGATTAAAGAGATGTCTTTACTAAGCCTCAACCCCTTGACTATATGAGAAGCTTTCTGTGTCTCTGAGCCTGTGGCCTCTCTTTGCTTTTCTAGGACTTGTACAGCCTTGAAGCAATGTGTTTATCCTAGGGTGTATGATTAGAAATTAGAGTAGAAAAAAAATGACAATGTTTAAATGCTGTAGGGGAACACAGTGTGAGAACCCTCAGGTCTCTCAGTTCTTGTTAGACAATGCTGAGAACCGCAGGGTTCCTGCTGGTGATGCAGTATAGTTGTCCAGTGTCTAGATCACTGCAGTGGATTACCTAATGGCTACTGCAGTTTAAAATAGCGGCACCAGGTTGTCGATGTGGCTCTGTTGGTAGAGTACTTTCCCAGCACATGTGGAGCCTGGGGTTCCATCTACAGCAAAGCATACTGTGGCGCAACATGCCCATAATTGAAGCGCTCTGGAGATGGAGGCAGGAGGATGAGAAGTTCAAGGACATGCTTAGCTATGTGTTGAGTTCAAGCACATCCTGAACTACATGAGACCTTGTCTGAAACCATAAAAAACTAGGAGTCCTAAGAAACAGATCTGCTTGTCATTCCATCAGGATTTCTTGAAGAGCCTTTTATTGACTTCCTCCATAGTGAAATCATTTGCTCTCCTCTATTGTGTGTGTTATCACAAATCTTTTTTTGAAGCTCAAAGATAATTTTAGAGTTTAAAATGCAATACCCATGGCAAGCAAACTGAAAACCTCAGCAGTCTCTCAGAGAGAGGCAGGTAAAGAAAGGGATGAAAAACGGCTTTTCCATTTGAGTTATCTGGGCATACAGGTCAGCCATGTGACAGGTAGCCAGAATTATGGGGAGAAGAAATTTAGATAAAGAGGAAAAAAAGAAGAAGAGTCCAAAGTACTAGAGAAAACACACTTAGGCTCTGACCAGCATCCAAGAGAAAGATAAAGAAGAAAAAGTGAAAGTTAATTATTTCTGAACTAAGCTCAGACAGATCTACAGACAGACAGATCCATAGACAGACGGATCCATCAAAACCTAATGGCAACTCTCTATCAACTTTACAGAGATCAAGGATTCCAGGAGGGGTGGTGAGGGAGCTGAACCTTCATCCCTCAGTATTTCAATTTAATAGGATTTTTTATCCTGAAATGTCCTGTTGTGTTTTTTGAAGAAACAACCACATAGTTTACCCTTTGATATTCAAAATAATTTTAGACTCCTAGTCTTTAATAAATACCTTCCATATACAAAATGTTTCAACATCTTACAAGATCAAAGTATATAACTAGGGGTTAGAAAGATATCTCAGAGGGTTAAGAACCCATCCTCAAATTTCTTTTAACACTGGAGAATGTTACAATACTGAAAATGTTGACAATTGTAGATTCTAAGGGACCACAATTACCAAAGAGGGCTTGGGTTCCAAATTTAACATTGTTGATATAGGAAAAGACTAGGAGAGAATCATCCGTCTAAATTCAATGGAACATCATAAACATTTTGTATAAACAGAAATGTGTATAGGTCCATCACCTACTTCCAGACATTCTACCTTTCAGAAAGATGTATGTGCATACCACAGCACAACGTGAAGAATGCCAGTATCCCTCAATGCCAACACTGATGGTCAACGAGCATAGATCTACTCTATTACATGTAAAAACTGAGATGGTTTGAATTTGTTAAGTATGGGAGCATAGAAAAATAAAGTGGATGTTTGAGGTTTTCTAGGAGCACCGTGCCTCCTCGGGTTGGCCCGTACCTGCACGGTGGTACAATATGAAGCTGGACAGGGAGGAGCAGTGGATGCCTGGTCAAAAAGTTGGAGAAAATAAGTATCTATAAAATATGTAACAGGGTCTAACTTCTTTATAAAGTGTTGGAAACTTTCATTATTCTTTGGAAACAGCACTAAATAATCAAGTTGATCATGATTCCTGAAGCCTGCCATGCTGGAGGCATTCTAACCACTGTACCATCAAGATCCCCTTTATGTAACTGACATTTTAGTGAAAACATCTTGGGCCTCCAGAGAGCTGCCTTGAACCTAAGTTAGTTGATGATGACTTAGCACTTGACTTAGGAACGGTACACGCTTCCTAAGTGCTTACCTAACAACTTACCTAATGGGATTTTTTTACAGCGTCACTATTAGAGTGAGAAATTCCTTCCTCCAATGTCTCCTCCAAATCCTTTACCCACATAACTTTCCCTTTCTCTCTCTCTCTCTTTTTTTCTTTTCTTAGCAATATTTTCATGCAGGAGGAAATGGCCTGAAGAAGAATTTTCTGGAGAAAAGCCCAGATCTTCATTCCCTGAGATACGCTCTCAGCCTCTACACGCAAACTACTGATGCTTTGATCAAGAAGTTCATAGAGACACAGGGCTCACAGAGTAAGTAGCTCTTGACATGAGAGAGAGGTGCCTAGATCATCAAATCAAAACTCAACCTCACGGATACAGGAATTGTGTCCAGAACGTGAAGTGTGGTTAAAGTAGAGGGTCTGGGTTAACAGAGAATAGCACAGCTTCCAGCATTCTTTATAAATAAAAAGAACAGGAAGTGGGTAGCTCAGACAAAAGGAGCTATTTTCATAACTGATGTTTGGTCTATATCTTCACCCCAGCGTTCTGTGAGAATGAAGGTCAGGTTCCTCTCCAAGGTGGTTGGCTGAGAGTATTGTCCGTTCTAGTTTTCTTTCTCTCTCTTCCTCCTCTCACCTCCTCCCTTCCTTACCAAGTGCTTCATGGCTGCCTTCCCTGGTGGTCTCCCTCAGGGTCATGTGCAGAGATTTGATGTCAAGTAGACCCCCTTCCCACGCTTAAATGTTTGTCTACGGATTTCTAGGAGAGCCCAAACTTGAGTTTATTTGCTTAAAAATGGTAAGCTGGGTTCCATCTTTCACATCCAGATGTAGATTCTGTGCTCTCGAGCCCTGAACACCTCCTGGATTGAAATTGTGACAGCTCAATGGCTGCCCAAAGGTCTGCCTCTCTGGTGTGTCTTCCATCTCATACCTCCTTCCTTTAGCATGGAGGCCTTGAACAAAAGTCAACTTTTCTTCTTTTTCCTTTGTTTTTTTTTTTAATAAGATTTATTTCTCTTGATTTTTTTTCTCCAATATTCTCTGTCTATGTTAGATAAACTGTAATGTTATACTAAAGGGGAAAGCCAACTGCTTTAAATTTAATAATTTCTTTGGGCTATGTTCAAATTGGAAGACATGCTTCCTTTAAAAGGATTGTTTGAATTAACTTTTTTATAGATTGGTTGATCTTGCTACTATTCCCTTTCTTTTTTTTTTTTTTGTCTTGCCCTTTTCCCTCTCCTATTTTATCCTCTTTCTCTCCACTTCTTTTCTCTATATGAAACACATTTGAAGTATCATCAGTAGTGAGAAGGAAAAAAGAAGAAAAGAGAAATACTGGTTTTTTTCTTTATGTCTCATTAGAAATTTATGAGCCAGAGTTCAAATGAAATCTACTTTATTAGAACAATAGTTTCTTCTCTTTCTATCCCAAATGCTAGAAAATAAATCCTAAAGCCAAAATGGATATAGAAGGATTCCTAAGGTCTTATGTGAAACTGAGCTCAGTTGATGCATTTTTAATATCCCGACACTGCCTGCAACATGAAGGCACCATCTTACTCTGTATTCATACAGACATTCCTTAGCATCACTGCCAACCCAGACCATATGGTAAACAGCATCCAGTAGAGACTGCGATGTCATTTATCAGTTGATCTAGCAAAGTGGTTCTATATGCAAGAGAGATGGTCTCAGAAAGTAGGCCATGTCTGGGAGTCTTTGGTTGTCCATCTCAGAACAGGGGTTATGTGTCCAGCATCTACCAGGAAGAGCTCAAAGATGCTACAGTCATCTTACTATGCACAGACCACACAGAAATGATAAGTAAATATGTCTCTGTACTAGTTGTTTTCTTGTGATGAAATACCTGATAAGAAGCAACTTAAGGATGGGAGGGGTTGTTCATAGTTTGAAAATGCATAACCCATGATGTTGGAAGGCAGGGCAGCAGAAGCCTGAGACAGTCATGTGGCCACACAGAGCAGAGAGAAAGTGGATCAGCGTTATCAGAGACACCTCCAGTGACCCACTTTTTCCAGTTAGAACCTACCTTGAGGTTCTCCCCACCAAATCTGGGGGGCGTGGGTCAAGTATGAAAACAAATAAGCCTAAGGGACCACAGCACAGAGGTTGGGAGCCCTGCTTAGTGGGAAAGGGAGAAAAGTAAGTCAGTGAAGTGATGGGGAAACAAAAGGAGGTGTTCTGACTATAGAATGTGCCAAACAAGCAAGCCTTTGCACTGGAAGTTTCAAAATCCCCACACAATGACTGTGTAGACATCCATTCTTTTAATTTAGCTCACTAGACATAATGTAAAAAGACTTGGACATTTCTACAGAATTAAAATGCGCAAATACTTCAATCAGTTTGGAGTGAGATTAGTAGAAATTATTTTGATATTTTCTCCACCTAGGAGATGACTCAGTGGTTTGAGTTGGGTAGTTGGCTTGAGAAGGGGGAAGGGGCGCTTTCTGTCACTCTCTCTCCTCGGGAATACATGGCTTATAGTTTTAGAAGCTGTTCCAAAATGTGTTTCTTGCATCTTAATATTCATCAGGAAAAAAAGGTGCTTTTCCTAACAGCTATTTCATTAAACCAGGACCATTTGAATATTTCATGTTAGCTCAGACAGTGAAAAATGTATGAGACTTGAACATATTAAGTGCAGTTTATTCAGTGGGTAACACGGTCTGGAGGGAGGCATAGGATGATTCATTGCTGAGCCACCCTGAATCGCATTCTGTTTCCTTATCTGAGTTTTTATTATGGCATGAAAAACGTGTTCACAAAAGCTTTTCCCAGAAAAGGGATATTTTATGTCTAAGTTACAATTGTCTCATAAAGAAAAATAATCTCTTCCAGTTAATGAATGCGAATTAAAATCTATGAGCGGAAGTGCTTTTATCCCAAAAATCTTTTTTTTTCTCTTTTGAATAAAACCTTTGTGTTTCTGCTTATTGAAATATATGAAAACATAGATAATTTTCATCATTTTACCAATTTGTATTCAGCAGAAGTAGGGTCTAATATATTTTAGTTTGAAACAGAAAACATAAAGCTATAGACTTACATTTTGGATTTTGTGAGTTGACTTCAATATAACCATTATATTGCACTATAGTTGTATGGAGTCTGGTCAATTATAGTTACATCATTTTTATAATTTAGTGTAAATTGTGTTATTTGTGATGATATATGTCATCAACATATAGAGTCTGAGGGAGAAATTAGTTACCTAAGCACATTCTTATTCTCAGCAGTAAAATTTGGAGGCTTCACAAATATAGTCTTCTGGACCCATATGACCTAGAGGAGCTATTAATTATCTTTAGTTATATTCCTCAAGATATAAAAGATGTGTCCAGGGTAGTAAAGAAGTCCTCATCAGATGTGGTTCATTGTGAAAAGGATTTTCTCATTTTGTTTCATTTCATTTTGACTCTTACCAAGAATCAAAATGTATAGGAAGAACTTAGCATTAAAAATACTTTGTTTCTAAAGTAAAAAGAACTAGAATTTAAATACAGAAATGAGCTTTGAATTCCTAGGGCCACGGGGAACCTTTGTCTGATGGTCAGTCCTGGGAGAAAGCTTGGAATGTCTTCAGTGTGTAGAGGAGCAACACTAGAGTACTCAGCCATTTCTAACTTCATGATGGTTTTTTAAAGTAGTGTCTCATCTTCAGTGGATAAGCCCTCAGATATAACCAGAGCTCTGACTGCTTCCAACTGACCTATCATGCCCTGTCCCCAGAGACCACTTAAATGACTCAACCTTTCTCTAGAGGCATAAACAGAAGTGCAGAGAATATGTGAAGCTTGCCTCCTCGAATGTCACAGGACTGTGACACTCCCCACAGACAGCTTTAATGGGAAGTACACTGTGACAGGCTCTCAGCAGGATGACTGACCCCTTTCCAATAGCTGGAATAGGTGTGCTAGGTAAGATTGCAGGAAGACTGGGCATACATCTGCTACTATCCAGGAAGCTGGCTGGCTGCAATTGTGATATTCCTCCTCAAAATCCGTGGAACTAATGACGTGCTCACAGCTGCCAGATGAATATGCAGAGTCAGGCATATACATAGAATACAGAAATGCGGTCAAGTTCTGAGCCATGTAGTTTGGTAATAAAGATGATGCTCTTCACCTACTACCATTTTCCTGAGCAAAGACCCCTGTGGGAGGGCTTCCCGTGACCTTGCAGCTCATGGTAAACAATTAGCGCTGATTTATCTTCTGTCCCATTCTGCATTTTAAATAACTTCTGTTACACTTAACTTGGAGAACTGTACATCTCTCCCATGGCCTGTAGACACCTTATGGGACATGGTTCTCTCCTTCCCATGTGGGTCCTGGGGATCAAACTCAGACTGTTGGCCTTGCTGGTAAGTTTCCTTACCCTCTGAGCCATCTCACTGGTACTAGTGTGCATTTTAATATGATTGAAATCTCCTCCTTGCTCAGTAGACAAACTCTAAATTGATAATTTTGTTTTCCTACCGACGACTAACTCTTCTAAACTTGCTAACTTTACCATTTGTTTTCTAGAGTTCTCTCCGTCTTTGATAGGGTTTCTACTGCTATGACAAACACCATGGCCAAAAGCTACTTGGGGAGGAAAGGGATAATTTTGCTTACATTTCTACATCACAGTTCATCATTAAAGGAAGTCAGAGAAAGAACTCAAAGCAGAAACCTGGAGGCAGAGACCATGCTTACTGCTTTTCCTCCTCATGGCTTGCTCAGCTTGCGCTCTTATATATCACAAGACTACCTATCCAGGGGTGGTACCACCCACAATGAGCAGGGTCCTCCTATATCAATCATTAATCCACTTCACAAACTTCACCACAAACCAATCTATGGAAGCATTTTCTCAGTTAAGATTACCTCTTCCCACATATGTCTAGATTTGCATCAAACTGACAAAGCCAGCTAGCCCACTCTCATTCTGTCTAGATAGATTGGGCATGCTCAGGAACCAGGACACTTTAAATACTGGAAATATTCACACCATAGGAACCCACAGTGAATATAAGGGAAAGCTTCCTACTGTGGGGAAACCCTTTTGTGTGTAGCCTGATTTCATCCTTCTGGCAACTACACCTTTGCTCTTGTGGAGGATACGCTGGCTCATCTCCCTCCCTATACTACCTTTCTCATGCCCATCCTCTACCTGCATACATGCCCATTCTGTATCATTCCCAATGCTGGAGTCATAGCATAGTTGCTGGATGATAATTTTGCCTTCTCACAAGGACTCTGTTCATTCATTCATTCATACCTGGTAAAAGACCTGCTAAAAAATCAAAAGGTATTAGGACAAATGAGTGTTCTTTATTTAGGCATAACTATTTTAGATTATGTAATGTAATGGGGTCCTAGAATTTGAATTATGCAGCTATAAGTTTTATAGGAGTATTCATATTTGAATTTATCTGACCACAATCTTCATTGAAAGCTGCTATTCATGATCTTGTGCTAGAAAACTATGGAATGCTGAAAGACAGAGAGACAAAGACAGAGAAAGAGGGAGGGGTGTTTAGAGGGGGAAAGTTGGAATTTTATGACTGGCACTATTTATTACTTATCATTCAAGGAAGGAGATGGTGAGTGCCACTGGACAGGTAGACGGAGTTAGATAAAATTAGATTATTGATTTTTTTATCAAATTCTTTTAAAAACATGTTTTTTCAATCTGTCACATAAAACTCAAAAGCAACTAGAAAAAAAATGACTTGCTACTCGTTTGGCAAGAGGTGAATGTGCCCTCTTATTTCAGACATCTTATTTATTTTTTTTTTTATTATTATTTTTTCAAGGCAGGGTTTCTCTGTGTAGCTCTGGCTGTCCTGGAACTCACTCTGTAGACCAGGATGGCCTCAAACTCAGAAATCTGCCTGCCTCCGCCTCCCGAGTGCTGGGATTAAAGGCGTGTGCCACCACACCCGGCTTATTTTAAAGAGTGTGCTCCAGCACCATGCACTGGGGTTTCCTTTTGCCATTCTTGGTCCCCTCCCCTCTTCCCATGAGGCTGGGCTCTGCATGTGACAGACACCATGGGTGTGCCTATGTGTACCCTGTGAGCTCAGGCCATGAGCAACCTCTCAGAAGCTCATGAGAAGGAAGATCAAGTCTTCAGGCCCATTAAAGTGTAGTTCCATTGTTTCTTAATTCTGTGTTCTTCCACAAATACCTGAAAGATTAATTTTTTAATAACACTACCTGTGTACACTAATTGTGTATTTCTATGATTTTCTTTTTCTTTATTTTTTTTGGGGGGGTAGGGTATACAAGGCAGATCTCATTCCCCAGTTATACTCAATGTTAGTGGCATTGGAATTCCTGACTTCTTGACTTATAGTTTTCTCTGCTTCTCAAATGTAAGGTTGAGCTACATAAATTATGAAAGTGAACCCTATACTTTTTTTTTCAGCACAAATACAAACATCTGCCATCAGGGGTGACATCAAATTATTATCACCCCACTTGTATTTTACTGCAGTTCACTTAAGTTGCTTCCAGGAACTGTATGAGATAGTCATTGCACTCAAGAGAAAAGAACATCATTGACTCAATGTGAGCAAATATCCGGTGTAGCAAATAGGAAGTGTTGATATTAAAGCAATAGGCAGACATGTTGGAGACTCAAACAAAGCTTCTAAATGAGACATGAGTGGTGCTTTGGGGGTGGGACTAGAGAAGAGAAGAAAAAAACATTATGTATAAATTTATTTCCAAATACCCTAAAATAAATGTGTCAATTGAGTGACAAATTATGATAGATATTTTTTGCCTCTTTATGATTTTATGCACCTTAAAATTATCCCATAATGTCCAGGTACTTTATCTTAAACCATAAATTTCATTTAACAAAGAAATACAATGACCACACTTTGCTCTGCAAAGTAAATTATGGTTTTATCGATTGCTTGCCAAGGTGTAATTAATTCAAAGTGATAGATTTTTGAAGTCTTTTGGGACCCAGGGTTTTCATTTGCAGGCTGAAATAAACAGCAGGGTTAAATTTTCTTGTTTATTTCAAAGGGTTTCAGAATTGCCCTGTGGATAGGAAACTTTCCTGGAGCAGAGGTCACACACAATACCTCCACATATACAGCCAATGACCATGCAGTTCATAACTTACAAATCTCATTCAAAGAAGAAATTCACCAGTCATTATATAGTGCTCTGATCAATAGTAAGAAAAATCCAGCACTAGGGTATGTAGTTCAGGTGGCAGTGTGCTTGCATAGCATGCTTGAAGCCCCAGGCTCTATCCGCAGCACTGATGAATCAGACGACGTGGCACACACCTGTAATCCTATCACCAGGGAGGTGAAGGCAGGAGCATCAGACGTTCAAGGTCATCTGTGGCTACATAGCAATTTTGAGGATACCTTGGGAAACAAGAGAGACCTTGTCAAAGAAGAAAAGAGATATCAAGAAGAGGAGGAAGAGAGGGTATGGGAAGAGAGGGAAAGGAAAGGGAGAAGAAATCACTAGATTGATATTAAAGCAACATTGTGTAGTACTGTCTAAGGGTAACTACAAAACTCTAACACCATTGTTATTGATGCTTCTATTTTAAGTCTAAGTAGAAAGCAACATGTGTTATACCAGGAGAGTTGGTAAGCTGCTAGCCCCTCAGAGAGAAGCAGAGAGAGAGAGAGAGAGAGAGAGAGGACAGACACAGAGACATAGAGACACAGAGACACAGAGACACAGAGACACAGGCAGGCAGAGACAGAGAGAGACAGAGATACAGGCAGGCAGAGACAGACCAACCCTCAGAACTGTCCTGAGCTTCAGTGGACTCAGGACGCCATGGGGAGGGGGGGGGGACCTACCACCTGGTAGCTGAAACAGAAGTCTATTTCTTACAGGTCTGGAGATTGGGTGTCCTGTGGTCAGCGACAGCTAGTTCTGTTCTGATGAGGGTAGTCCTCCTGGCTGGCACACAGCCTCCTCTCCATTGTGTCTACACCTCACTGACTATGTCCCCAGGGGCAGATGGAGATGGAGTTAAAGAGAGTCTTGAAAAAACATTTCAGGAGGTAGAGTCCATGAAATACCATGGGCTGAGGCAAGCTCTGAAAAGACCCATAGTGAGGAAGGATGCAGGGTCATGGGGGAGCCACTATGTAAAGGAAAGAGTGGACTGACCCAGAAGAGAGGTGAGCATCATGCCAAAATAAACACCCATACCATGCTAATCTATTTAGGTGGCAGGGTGAGTGGATACTAGACATCTTACAGTCACCAAACAAGGGACATGAGGCGTTTTCCAGTTAAAGAAACTTGTCTTCAGTGATGTTGTGTGACTTGCAATAGTCACAGTCTCTGTGTACACAAAGACAGATCTCTGGCAGCCTTCCTCTTCCTACAAGGACACCAGACCTACCAATCTGGCCCTGACCATGACTTCATTTAAACTTACTACTTCTTGAAAATCCCCATTCCAAACACAGAAGTTAGGACCAGAGCCTTCAGGGAGGCAGAGACTGACAGATCTCTTTGAGTTTGGGACCAACCTGGTCTATAAAGTGAGTTTCAGGACAACCAGAGGTTCATAGTGAGACCCTGTATCTGTCAGTCAATCAATCAATCAGTCAATCAATCAATCATAAAACTAGGGTAACAGCACGTTAGCGCCTTAAAACTTGGATATTTCATGCTAAACAGTATTTTACTTTTTACTTCATATGGCCTGTGTGGCTTTTCCATCCATCTTGGCTGGACACATAGGTTGTTTCTGTTTTCTGCCTAGTGTGAATAGTGCAGTAATGAACTTGGGACTGCTGACATCTCCTGGGCATACTGACATCCTCCCTTTGAATGCATACATATTCAGTAGTTGGATTGCTGGATCATATGACAGTCCTAGTTGTATTCTTTTTAGCAATTTCCATAATGACTTCTCTAAATCGCATCTCCACTAACAGCATGCAAGGCTTTCTGTTTCTGCTGGGGAACACTTCGTAGATGGGGCAGGCCACCTCAACTCTGAATTATATTTCCCTGATAATCAGTGTCCTGGACCTACTGCTGCTGGGACATTTTCTTTTAAGAAGCATTTATTTAGATATATTGTTATCTTTCAATGGAGTCATGAGGTTTTGCTATTGTACCTATACAGTTAATCTCATGTCAGGTATTACTTTGAAAATATTTTCTCCCAACCTCTAGGCTCTCTCTTCCCTCTGTTGCTTCCTTTGCTGTGAAGATCCTTTGTGGTTTATCACAATCCCATGTGTCTCCCCAGCCATGTTTTTTGGTCTTATCAAAAATAACAAACAACAACAACAACAACAACAACAACAACAAACCCAAAGCCTTGGCAAAGACCAGCATTAAGAATCTAGAACTTCCTCTGTCCTGTTTTCCTGAAGTTATTACAATTTCAGATCTTGCATTTATTTCTGTAATCTATTTTGAGGGGGTTTGTTTGTTTGTTTTTGGTTTTTCGAGACAGGGTTTCTCCATATAGCCCTGGCTGTCCTGGAACTCACTTTGTAGACCAGGCTGGCCTCGAACTCAGAAATCCACCTGCCTCAGCCTCCCGAGTGCTGGGATTAAAGGCGTGCGCCACCACACCTGGCTGAGTTCATTTTTCTATATGGCTAAAAGTAAAAGTCTAGGTTTTGTTGGTATGTGAATTCTTAGTTCCTAGCACTTGTCATTGAAAATACTTTTCTTTATCCATCATGCATTCTTGGTACCTGTGTTGAATATAAGTTGGATACAGATTAATTTATTTATCTCTAGACTGACTATCCTGCTCCGTTGGACTCTGTTATTTTTCCAATGCCATGCTTTTTGTTTACTATAGCTTTGTAATATATTTGAAGCCAGGTAATGTAGTGACTCTAGCTTTAGTATTTACTAACATGTAACCATTTGAGAAGAGTATGGGGGTCAAATGGGGGGAAGTGGAAGGGATGTTCATGCCAAAGTGTGCATGCAAAGATAATAAGAGAACCTCAAGACTGATGCTGGTCCATATTTGACACATTGTCTCTTAATTCACTGCTACACAAGTCAGGCCATGAGCCAACAAGGATTTCTCTGCCGCACTCCCTGTCAGAGCACTAAGATGACAAACATAAGCTGTCACCACTTTGTGCGGGTCCTGAGGACTCAAAGTGGGGTCCTAATGCTTCTGGCAATCATGTTCTGAAATTTTACTTTACATCCATTTGGTCTAGGGCACAGCTTAATGTCCCTGCTTCTTTTCTTCCTTCTTATTTTTCAGCTGCTAAGAATCAAGGGCTCATCCTTTTTGTTGCCTCTACCTCTAGATCTGTTGGCTTTTTTTTTTCATTGTCTATTTGGGTGCTTTAATGTTGGCTGTGTGTATATTTATTTACAATTACTACATGCTTCTTAGTGACCAACCCTTTTATAGTTTTATGGTGCCCTTCTTTGTCTCTTGCTTTGAATCCATTTTCTCTGACATAAACGTGCAAGCTACTGTTGGCTTTTGACTTCTATATGATAGGTGTCTCTGCCCCCTCAGTTGACTTTGTACATGCCCTTGGAGATGGAGTGAGTGTCTTGGGTGCAGCATGGGCTAAGGCTTAGGGTTTTGTACCTTTAGCTGCTCTCCCTTAGGTGGAGGATGTGGTCTGTTTACCCTTAGATCAATGAGGAGAAAGCCGTTTGACAGTTTGCTGATTGTGTCCTAGTTCTTTCTAGATCCTTCGAGCCCTTGTTTGCCTCCATCATTCCATGCTTCATGGTACACTGACCTGATTCCTTTCTCAAGTGTGAATCTGCTGTCCTTTCCCCCACTTTGTAGTTGATAACTACAAGGGATTTACACATAAAAATCTTCCTCTTATAATGGACACTTTAAGACTGTAAATTGTGGTCTGGATTTATTAACCCCCATTTTTGTTTTACTCCTGTTAATTTACATATGTTTCTTTTATTTTAGTGTTTCCAAACTCACCATAAGCTTCTTATTTGAAGTTGGTGTTTCCTGTTGCAGGAATAATCAGACTTACTAAACCACTGTCACCCTGGGCTTGCATTCTATAAGGAAGAGTCATCACGAATCCTGTCTAAGTCAGTCACAAGTGATAATCAATAAAACATGGATATGAGTCAGAGACTCAGCCCAAGTCAACTGAATGTTCCTGGGAATTTGGGGAGGAGAAAAAATGGAATGGAATCCCCTAGCTGCTCTGTGATGTGGCTGAGTTGCTTACTAATTCAGCTCCCATTCATTAAATCATCACTCCAAGATACATTTTTCACAGAAGAGCGACTAGACACTATGTAAATAATTTGCTTCCTGATAGCAATTATTTTCTGATCCTTTAGATTTTATGAAAATATTCACTGGGATTCAAATTTAGATCTCAACTTCAATTGGTTGGCTTTTGTTTGTTTTTACTTTTTATTGGTTCTTTGTGAATTTCACATCATGAACCCAACCCCACTCCTCTCCCTCTCCCCTCATACCTGCTCTTTACCCTTCCAACCAACAGAGGGAAAGAAAACACTGTAGAAGCTGTAGTGTGTCACAGTGTGTCCCTAGTTGGTTAGCTTGTTGTTGTTGTTGTTGTTGTTGCTGTTGCTGCTGTTGTTGTTTTGTTTTGTTTTGTTTTTTAATGCTTCACTTTTTAGCCCATGTTAGCCTTGAGCTTGAGACCCTCCTTCCTGTCTCCCCAGACCTGAGATTGCAGTCCTGTGACACTAAACACAGGTAACTTGAGACTATGATATTGTATTAATTTTATGTTAGTACTTCTTAAGTGGAATGGAGGGATTTTTATCCTCCTGGTAGAGAGGTTCAAAAGCCACTGAAGCACCACCTGAGACTGGGGTTTCCCATCCCGCTCAGAATCTGCAGAGGAAAGGAACACTTCTTTCCCCATTCTCAAAAACAACCACCAACCAATGATCTGCTCAAAACTACTAGTATAAAAGACAATTTTGATAAAGCATAGATTAATCTCTTGATTATATCATTTTTATACCTTCTATAATGAAGTAACTTCATAACTAAATATCTGGAGACTGGTCCTAATGCCTTTGCACACCTCCATACACCACATGCATCCTCTCTCCCCAGAATTTACTCATTTATAAGCATTTCAGGTAGGGTGGGGGTTCTTCACCAGAGCCCAATACAACCCAGCATCTCCTTTTAAGCAATCGCATTGGGAGGGAGGAAGAGTGACGATATTATAAAGTCACCTCCACCGAGTTCCCCATCCCCCACCCTTTAACCTAAAAAATAACTTCTTTTTTTAAATGTATATCTTAAATAGAATTTTGTAATCCCTCCTGCTTCTCTTTCCTCCTCCTGATGTCTTCCTTGAGCACCCCCACTCCTCAAATTCATGGCCTCTTTTCTTTATTATTGCATATATGTATAAATATATAAATACAACCTTCTGAGAACATCTAGTAAATATATATATACATATATATATATATATATATATATATATATATATATATATATACATATATATATATTAAATAAATATAACAATTATTTACATATCAAGTGCATCAAATAAATATATCAAAATATGAATGATTTTCAGGGTGGACCACTTGGAATTGGATAATCATCTAGATGCTCAATTCTGAGAACATCTAATTCTCCCTCTCTCAGCAGTCATTGGTTTTCTGTAGTTCTTATTTGTGGGTGGGGCTCTTGAAACTTCCCCTTCAATGTGCCATGTCTATTAGTATTGTTCTTGTTCAGCTCTTATTTAGCCTGCTATATTATTGATGCTTCCCTGTCATTTCTAGAAGGCATAATCTCACAGACTTCCAGGTCCTCTGGCTCTTAATGCTCTCGCTACCACCATCTTCTGTGTTGTTCCCTGAGCCTTGGAGCCAGGATTTGTACTGCCAATGTATCCATTGGGTCTGCCTACACCATGATCAGATGTTCTCTGTATTTGGACCAGCTGTGATATTTCATAATGGTCTCGGTCTACAACTAAGAGAAACTTCTTTGATGAGGGGTGATTGCTACACTGACCTGTAGGGATTTAGAATGCAGTTCAAGATAACGTGAAATGGCAAACACCTTTTTCCCTCTGTTATATAAAAAGCAAACCTACTTATGTACTATATTTCTATATTCAATAATAAAATAGCTCAGTGAGTTGGCCAATGTATTGATGAATAATTGAGTATCCTTTTTTAAGGGGGAAAAGATGATTCATTGTTCACTTACCAATTAGGAGAGAATAGAGCTGGCTTTGGGACCCAAGATGGGTGACTCACTCTAATTCCAGAAAGATGGAGTTTTGGGCCAATGTGAATCGGGCAGTCAGAGGTAGAAACTGGCCTCTCCTGCCCACAAGAGCTGGTGGGAGCACCAGGGGGAATTTCTCCACCCTCATCTTCAGTGCCCTCTAGGTACTCCTGTCTATAGTGAAGTTCTGTAGTTCTGTGGAATTCTGCTCTGCCCTGCTTCCCTTGAAGTACATTTGTGATAGGTCAGGGGTCCAAAGCATTATTTTTTCTCATACTCAAATGAAATATTAATACTTGTAAAAATTTGGTCACTTTATCAAGTAAACTAAACTTTCTTCAGCGAATGCTCTCTACTACTAATTTAATTAAGTAATGGCCCTAACATCTTTCACTGTGTTCTATAAGTAATTTAATTCCATGCCTCTGTTTTCTTACCTAAAAGGGTGAGGACAGAACCCCCAAGTGGGGTTGGTGAGAATATTAAATGAATTAATATGCAAAGCTCTTCAACACCGTCTAGTACATAACAAATACTATATAACTTGATTCTTCCAGTACCCTAATTTTTGACTCTTACTGGACTTCTCAGCACTCAGGGTAGGAGCAGCTTTTCTAATATCTTTCCCAGAAGTGAATCCCACATTCTTGAGCAGCTTCCGTTTGGGTCGTTATCAGGCTCATTTGAGAAGATTCAATTTTCCAATAGCATAGCCCTGATCATTATAGAAATGTAGCCAAATAATTGAAAGGCAGTTTCTATTTATTTTATTAATTACTCCATCTCTTGAAATTGACTAAATGATTAACACAATGTATTTACTCAAAGCATAACAGGAATGAAGTCTGAAATGACTGTGAAGTCCTCAATATGAGATGTGACTTCAGCGGTAGTTGGGAATGGTCTATGGAGCGCGCCCGGCTTGGGTGTTTTCACTTAATGAAACAGCCATTCACCTCAAATGCCATCGTGACTGAGTCCAGCTGAAATGAACGGGTTCTAGCTCTTATAGAGAAAAGGTTTAGTGTCTCCCCATTCTGCATGATATTAGCCGATGGCATTTTAGAAATGTCTTTGATTACAAGGAGGCATATTCCTACTTAACTTGTTCAGCATTTTTTTTTATCATGAAAGGATGTTGAATGGTTTTTATCCAGTGCCTTTTATTTACATTCATTGTGATATCAGCAAGGTTCTTGTCCTTCATCACGTGGGTATGTCATTGGTTTTATTTGAATATGCTGAACCTTCTTTGCATTCCAAATCTTTTTTTAAAAAAATTTTAAAGAATTTCATATATGTATATATATATATATATATATATATATATATATATATATATATATATATATATATCTTGCTTGCTTGCTTGCTTGCTTGCTTGCTTGCATGTATATGTGTGGACCACATGTGTGCCTAGTGCCCACAGAGGCCAGAAGAAGGCATTGTAGACTGTGGAGCTGGAGATACAGATGATGGTGAGCCTCCATGTGGGTGCTGGGTACCAAACCTCTGCCTCCTTCACGTGCTCTTAACCACGGAGCCATCTCTCTAGCCCCAACATTTCTAACATCTTTATAAGGTGCTGTTGAATTTGTTTTGCTAGGACTTTGTTGAGGATTTTTGCATCAATGCTAATTAAATATACTGACCTGTAGTTATGTTTGTTGTTATGATTGCTATGTTTTCCTCTGGTTTGGCATTAGGGTAGTGCTGACCCTACAGAATGTGTTTGGAAGAATTTTTTTTTTTTTTGTCTTCTGTTTGGGAGAATAATTTAAATGGGATTAGTGTTGGTTCTTCATTAGATGTTTAGTGGAATTTAGCAGTGCATCTTTCTGGTCCTGGCTTTTCTTTGGGAGCTTTTTTTTTTTTTAATTACTTTTTCAATATTGCTATTATTGATCTGTTTAGGTTTCCTGATTATTTGGCTTGTAGTGGAGGGAAGATACATTTTTTTTCTTTTTGCTTCTGCTAGACACTACAAATGTTGGATACAGTTTTTCACAAGTTCTAACAGGCTTTCATCTCCTTGGTCTCAGTTATAGTGTGTCCCTTTCCTTACCTGATTTTATTTTCACTGCCTCTCCTTCTCTTAAGCCAGCTAAGGGTCTCACTAGTCTGGTCATATGCAAGAGAACCAGCCTTTTCTCCGTTGGTTCTCAAACTTTAGGGCACCCATCTACACCCACCCCACCAAGGCGCTTTGTCATTGTTGAAATTCACAGTGGAAAGAAAGATAGGAAAGCCAGGTGCCATCCCAGGGCCATGGATGTTTGCTTAAGGTTCCGTTGCCTCTTAGATTTGGGAAGTATAAGCAGGCAAAGACAAGGACATGTTAGAAATAAGAGCTGTTTGTTTTCTGTATTCTTCTATAAAGAAGGACAGCCATCCAATGCCACTCGGGAACAAACGGGTGTTTTCTGTCTCTTCCTGGTTTATCTCCGGACTTCAGTGACACAGACCCCCACCCCAGCCAACTCCCCAGCCTCTGCTCCCATTCTGCTCCCTGGCTCTTCTTTGTTGGCTTCAACTGGCTGGCACCCAACAGGCAACCCCTTCTCCAACAATTAGCAGCTGTTGAGAAGAGATGAGCTCTTCCTTGGCCTCTGAGGGCTACGGAGCCATCTAGGAGAGGCAAACCTGTAGGCGGTTACCATGGAGCTCCAGCATGGAGACAGGAGAGACAAATTCATTCCTGAAACACTTTAATTACCATAATAGCTCATTAACACAGGACCCAGAATAATATGCACTATTGTCGCTAGTTTTCTGTGAAAACAAGAGATTAATTTGATTGATCTGGATGTGACATGAGGGTAGGACAACTTCAGAGAACAAAGAGTCACCTCCACAAACCTCGCCAACTTGCCACAGCCAAGGGCTGTAGCATACACTTTTAACCTCAGCACCAGGAGGCAAAGGCAGGAAGATCTCTGTGTGTTCAAGGCTTGCATGGACTATCGAAGTTCTAGGTCAGCCAGGGATCCATGGAGAAACCCTGCCTTGAAAAGAGACTGGGAAAGAGGGTACTGTAGATGGTGTGTACACTCCTTGAATAGTTTGCTTTGAGGTTATTCTGTCAAGCTGTCAACAGACCTGAAGCTTAAATATTTTCACCTTTCATATGATAAATCATATAGTTTAAAACATTTTTGGCAATATTTTGAATTGAAATATCATGTTTACCATTATTATAAGCCACTATGTAGAACACAGAGCCATAGAAAGAAAATAAAGGAAAAAAAAAAAACTCCATGGCCAACAAAAAGAATTTCTCCCGCTCAGAAGTTCCTCTGTGTGCTCTATCCCAGTGCTAGACCCCACACTCTCTCTCCAAAGGCAGCCAGTGCCTTCTGGGCTCCCTACAGAGCTGTCTTTCCTTCTCTAACACAAAGGATCCCCGGCTCTATAGTTCCTTTTTACCTCTCTTTTCAACTTGATGTCTAAGTCCTTTCTATTGTCAGGTCTCTTTCCTGTCCTTTACTTTTGAAGAACATGTGGGTTGGTAGCCTGAGGAATCTCCAAGATTCTGGATTTTATTATCATAGGCAGATCTAGGGTATAACTCCTATTCTAATTCTTGATATCAGAAAGAGGGCAGACTTGCCTTCAATCCTTTGTCTTGGACATTGGCTGTTCTTGGTAAGAGCATGTGGCTTCAGACAGTATAGTATTCCCATCTCCACACTTTTCCCCAGTGCCAGCACAGGGCAGCATAGTTACTCATAGACAGTATTCTGACAGGCCATTGAAGCCTAAGGAGCAACCTGAACTCAGGCCTGAATAAACCCAAACCAGTTTTCTTCTCCACATAGTGATACATAAATTCTCTGCAAGCTGGCAGGGGACTCTGAGGGTTTGCTGTTAGCCAAGAGTTTGAATCCACTGCCCAGGACATAAGACGTGACATCTGCTGGGGAATCATCAACCAGTAGGGGAAAGCTCATGGTGGCCTCAGAGAGGATCCCCAAATTACCAACAGATCTCCATCATCCAGGCAGAGAGTTCAGTCTTGCTCTGCCTCAGTGACTGACATCTGAGAGGTTGGTGTGGGGCAGGGCAGTGCCACTGTGCAGAGGGATCATTGAGTTTTGGAGGTTGGCTTGTGAGCCATGTCCTGTGGGAAACTAGCCAGCCCAGAGCCAGCCCCGAGCCAGCCCACCAGTCATAGCCCTGCCCTGCCAGCCCCAGGCTTCCATTGTTCTGTCTTCCACTGTCACTACACTGCCTCCACTAAGTGTTGACTGCCTGTCTAACAGCTCTGCTTTGTGCATGAAGCCTACAGACTCTTACAAAGCTTTTGTGCCTTGTTCCAGACCCCTCTGCCAAGAACTTGCACTGAACCTCCCAGCCTTGGCTACGTATGCAAGCCACCTTCAGAACCTTCAATGCAAGCAGGCATGTCCCTAAGAACTCGATTACTGGTTTAGATGGGCCCACATTTACATCTGAATGATCCTTGGGTGCCTCTAATATATGGTGAGGGTCAGGAATTACCACCCTGAACAATTTTTAGTACCTGAAATAGAGGTTCTAAATCTTTGATGCATACCGAATGAATAAATGACTGGCTGAGTCCTGGATTCCAACAGCTGAGATGACTGACGTTTGGCCAAGCAGGAGCTGAAGGCGGGCAGAGAAGGGCACAATGGACCTCAAATCCCAGACCTTAAAAAAAAATCCTTTAACAATGAGACACCAAACGTGTTGTTTTAAAGCTAAATCATTAAACCGTGCATAGTAAATCCTGCAGTATCAACAGCCACACTGGTGAGCGAATCCCAGGTGGTTTAAGTAGGAGACAAATTGGAAGGAAGATGGCAGGTTTCTATCAAGGACTGAGATATAAGGCACAGAGTGATATGGAGCCATAGAAATTAGTCAGAATTTAGACATCCTCAGACTATTGTCTCTTATCTCTGCTACGCCATGCATGCTTGCTGTTTTTCAAGAGATGCATGTAGCATTTTCTTTAGAAAGAGAGAAAATAATTTCAGTGCTCTCTCCTTGGAGAGTCCTCCATGCTGTTTGAACTCTGGAATTTGCTAATCATGGTAGATGTGAAGAACATCGTCCTTAGAAGTTATTTCTGCACTTTTTTCCTTTCTGCTCTTCCCTGATGGCTTCAGACAGTTCCGCTCCTGCGTGTGTTTACTTTAAATTTACGGTCTCCTCAAAAGGTGTGCGTTCTGCTTCCATCCTTTTAAATAATTATCCATTCCTCTTCAGTAACCAGATGGCATTAAAGATTTTTTGGAAGAAATCATTCATTCCCAAAAGAGAAGTGATTTAAATTTTCAGTTTCATCAAACCTAAAGGTTACCTTGAATTAAAAAAATCAAAATAATCCATGTATTTCTCTCAAAACAAAATATAGATATTTGTGTCCTGTGTGAGGTGGTACTTTAAAAAGAAATTAACTAGATTGTCCGACCCACATCAAAATACAAGGACAAAAGGGTATTAATGTTAATAGCTCTTAATATGTGGCCGCAGTCAGGGTGATCTCCTGCTTTCACCTCATGGTGGGAGAATGATTACCTCAGCTCATCAGTGTTTTTTAAAAACGAAGAAAAAAAAAGAGAGGAGACTCATTAGATGCTGGCGTGATTGCCTGAGTCCACAGCTCACACACAGTTGACCAAGGTTGAAAACAAAATCCAGAGGCGGTAAAGTTAGTGTTTTCTAGTTGAGCTGTTTCTGTGTTTTGATCCTATTTCTCTGTGGGTAGAGGGGCAGTGGGCTCGAGTCGGAAGGTTTTTGTCTGTGTGCTCTTATTTTCCACAGCACTCACCAAATGGTAGGTTTTATATAACGATAAGATGAAGAAAATCACATTCGTTTCCCCTCTCTGCTCTATGCCATTATACATTCCAAATTGCATGCTCTTGCTTCATACCACGCGTAATGATCAGTCAGTAAAGGAGACGGCTAAAAGAATGATGGGAAAGAAACAGGGTTTCCTGGGATGCGCACTCGAACTTCTCCACTTCAGCCGCAGAGTGGACTCATTTCTCTTCTCTTTCTCTTTTGCCAAATCTGCCTCGTTCTGTCCTTTGCGTTTCTTTTATCTAATGATCCATCCTTGCCAAACTTGGTTGGATTAGCTTGGCTTCTGATAAAGGTCAGAGCACACGCAGCAGAGTTGATCTGTGGATATCCACTTCCCACAGAGCAGCTTACGCCTAAGAGGGGCCACAGCATCCCTATTCACTCTTCCTGCAATAGCTTCTCGTTTTCTGGTTTTTTATTTTTCCCCAATAAAGTCCTAAGCATGAAGAGAACTGTACTGTACACCTGGACCACGGGTGCCTGCTGTAGTCCTCTTTGGGCTTATTAGCATCATTATCCATAGAAAGGGTAGTTTCTTTTTGATGCTGTTAAGTGGCTTTTGACTGCTAGGACTTGAGCACTCAGCCAGATGAGCATTTTGGGTTGATAACAGGATGGAAGTCGGTTCTATCTTCTGCCTTCACTAGGTACCTATTATCAGATCACAGTGAACACTGCTCCATCCACCCATCGCTGCGTGCTACCAATTTTCCTGCAACACTGCTCAATTACTTGCTCCAGTACTGCAGTCAGCAGTTTGAACACTCAAGGTATGCTTGGCAGGATGGGTGGCATCCCAATCAAAGTGACAGAGCCACGTGAAGAAGCCTGTATCCTCACAGATGGGGAGAGCACAGGATTCTCTGACACTGTGTACTCCTCATCTGCTTGGCTGTTCATACTGTCACACTGTTTGACTTTTTACGTTCCTGCATTGCTTATAACTTATGTATAGATTCTCTTCGCTCTTCTTCATGTGGGTTCACAGACGTCAATAAGAACTGTATCGTGCTCACTGTTTTATTCTTTATGTGTGTGTTGTCTAATTTTTAACCCTTATTAAAGTGTTACTTGCATGTGTTTGTGCCTTTGTGCAAGCATTTCTGCAAGACAGATTCATAGGAAAGAAATTTCTAGGCAAATAAGAGGTAACAGTTTAATTTTTTAATTATTATTACTTTTATTTCTTTTATGTTTTTACAGTCCAGCCATTGCCCTCCTCCTGGTCCCCCGTCCCACAGTTCTTAATCCCCTTCCTCCTCCCCTCTGTCTCCAAGAGGATGTTTCCCCCACACCAGGCCTCCCCACTCCCTGGAGCCTCACTCAAGTCTCTCAAGGGTTAAGCTACTCTCTTCCCACTGAGGCCAGACCAGGCAGTCCTCTGCTATATCAGGGGTCTCAGACCAGCTCCTGTATGCTCTCTGGTTGGTGGCTTGGTATCTGATAGATCTCAGGGGTCCCATCATAATACTGCTGGTCTTCCTATGTCTTCCTACAGGGTCGCCCTCCTCCTCAACTTCTTCCAGCCTTTCCCTGATTCAACCAAAGGGGCCACCAGCTTCTGTCCAGTGGTTGAGTATAAGTATCTGCATCTGTCTCAGTCAGCTGCTTGTTGGGCCTCTTGGGGGGCAGCCATGCTGTATACACACCATAGCCTCAGTAATAGTATCAGGCTTTGGAGCCTCACCTTGAGATGGATCCCAAGTTGGTCTGATCACTGGACCTCCTTTCCCTCAGTCTCTTCTCCATTTTTGTCCCTGCAGTTCTTTTACACAAGAAAAATTCTGGGTCAGAGTTTTTGACTGTGGGATGGAAACCCCATCCCTCCACTTGATGCCCTGTCTTTCTACTGGATGTAGACTCTACAAGTTCCCTCTCTCCACAGTTGGTCATTTTATCTAATGTCCCTCCTTTTGTGTTCTGAGAGTCTCTCACCTTCCAGGTCTCTGGTACATTATAGAACATCCCACACACAGCCTCCCCCTGAGGTTGCATATTTCTATTCATTTTGCTGACCCTCGGGGCTTCTCTCCTGTTCCCTTCCCAATACCTCTTTCCCTTTCCTTTTCCCCTCCCCACTTCCATCCAGACCCCTCCCTCCCCCGCCCCCATGATTGCTTTCTTCTCCCTCCCAAATGGGAATGAAGCATCCTCACTTGGCCCTTCAGCTTGTAAACCTTCTTGAGTTCTGTGGATTGTATCCTGGCTATTCTGTTATTTTTTGGCTAATATTCACTTATTAGTGAGTACGTACCATGCATGTCGTTTTGGGTCTGAGTTACCCCACTCAAGATGATATCTTTTACTTCCATCCATTTGCCTGCAAAACTCATGATGTCCTCATTCTTAATAGCCGAGTAGTATTGCATTGTATAAATGAACCACATTTTCTGTATCCATTCTTCCATTGTGGGACATCTGAATTGTTTCCAGCTTCTAGCTATCACAAATAAGGCCACTATGAACATAATGGAACATGTGTCCCTGTGGTACAGTGGGGCATCTTTTGGGTATATGCCCAAGAGTGGTATAGCTGGGTCTTCAGGTAGATCTATTTCAAATTTTCTGAGGAACCTCTAGAATGGTTTAACATAATATTTTATTAATTCTTTGAGAATTTCATACATGTATAAATTTTTTTCATATTCAGTCTTCATCCCCCATACTCCTCCCTGATTCACCCTGCAACCCTCCCAAATTCATGTCTTCCGTTTTTCATTTTCAGTAATCCACCAAGACCAATTTGTGATACCTATATATCCAAAGGTTAGGACTATCTAAGGAGCATGGTCAACCTGCCAGGGACCACATACTTAAAACTTACTCTTCTTCCTTCAGAAGTCATCAGCTGTCCACAGCTCCTCAGCTAGGTGTAGGAGCTCAGGAGTCCCCCACTGCATGCTGAGATGTTTACTGGCTTGTTCTCCGCAGCAACCACAGCTGCTGTGAGTACATGAGGGCAGTGGCCCCATCATGCCCAAAAAGCAGTTTCCATCAGATCATCCCCAACCAATTTGGAAAAACAAGTAGCAGTAGGTTCATGAGTTGTTGGCCACATTTTCAGTACTAAGCATATGCTTTCTCCAGGGGAGCCAGTGTTTGTCAAATAAGAAGGCAGTTGTTTACCCCACGACATTCATGCCACTATTACCCAGGAGCTATTTTTGCACAGCAGCCATTGTTATAACTTATTGAGTTTACAGCTGCATAAGATGAAACTACCATGGTAAGAATATCTGTTTATAAAATGCTTTCTGTGTATATTATATAATTTTGTTAATTCTTACTAATAATTTGTTTAATGTCTACACCTATAGGATGCAGGTGCTACTATTCTTATTTTCCACCTAAGAAANAGCTATTTTTGCACAGCAGCCATTGTTATAACTTATTGAGTTTACAGCTGCATAAGATGAAACTACCATGGTAAGAATATCTGTTTATAAAATGCTTTCTGTGTATATTATATAATTTTGTTAATTCTTACTAATAATTTGTTTAATGTCTACACCTATAGGATGCAGGTGCTACTATTCTTATTTTCCACCTAAGAAAACTAAGCAGAAAATAGTTTAGTAACTTTCCCCAAATCATCCAGCTAATACATGCTGGGGCCTGGATGTAAACCTATGGCATATAATAGAGAGACTGACCTTCTATCTTCATCCTTGTAAACAAGGCCTTTGCTGTATATGTGTTGGGGCTTTTATATCAGCTGGTGTATGCTACCTAGTTAGTGGTTCCGTGTTTGAGAACTCTCGAAGATCCAGGTTAATTGAGACTGCTGGTTCCCCTGGAGAGTCTCCCTCCTCCCCAGCCTCCTCCAATCTCTCCCTAATTCAACCACAGGGGTCAGCAGCCTCTGTCCATTGGTTGGGTACAAATATTCGCATCTGACTCTCCCAGCTGCCTGCTTGGTCTTCCGGAGGGCAGTCATGATAGGTCCCCTTTTGTGGGCGCTCCATAGCTTCAGTAATTTTTTTTTCTTTTAAACTTTACATAGTATCAAAACCCCAGGTCAACATTTCCATCATTTTTTTGTAGAGAACCTCTCTTTGCTCTCTCTTCTTTTATGGTAACTAGTATCTCATTTTCTCCTATACACCATTCAGTAAATACCTATGACCAAAACCTCTGACTCCCTAGACATTCATAATTAAAGTACTGCCAGTATCATTTATAAGCTGCAAAAGAGTAAATCCTAGACTATAAGAACATTTTTTCACCTCATTCAGCAAATCCTACCAGTGTGCACCACCTCAACAAATGGAACATTTATTAAATAATTGCTTTTTATACACTTGAATGCATGATTTTTCTCCATATGTAGAACTCTGCCCCAGTAGTATGACATCTCAGGAAAGAATCCCTCTGGGTATAGAGGCCAGACAAAACCAGCCTTCATTTAATTTATTTTGAGAAATTTCCACTGAAATGTATTACTTAATCACTGAGTGACTTACAAAATACTTAACATTAAATCTAAGAGAGCAAACCTTTGAAAGAAAGTTCATATTGAAGAGTTCATCCTTCCTTAACATCTCTGGTTCTGATCAATGCCCACAGCATCCCTGACTTCATCTACCCATTACTCCCATGTTCCTTTTCAACCTGACCATCATGCCTTGCTTCATCTACCCATCATTCCTGTACTCCTGTTCAACCGACCCATCACCCCTGTCCTTCTAGCCCTAAAGCCTCTTCTTCAGAAAGAGGCATTCAGGGCATGACCCTCATAAGTTGAAGCTGAGCAGGGGAAATGTAACCACTAATATTCAACAGATAGTGACAATACAATTCATCCTTTTATTTAATGGTCATCATTGGAGCTGGAGAGAAGGCTCTGTGGTTAAGAACTCACACTGCTCTTGCAGAAGATGCGAATCTGGTGGCCAGCACTAATGTCAGTAGCTCAGAACTAGCCAGAGGATCTAACTACCTTAGGCTTCTGCTGGTACCTGTACTCGCATGCACATAGTCTCACACACACCAATAGGAGGAGGAGGAGAAGGAGCAGCAGCAGCAGCAGAAAAGTTTCATGGTCAATGCTATGCTTTGCCATGCTTTGAATCACAGGGTGTAGCCAGTCTTGGTTTCCTTTGGTTGACATGTTTATAAGTCATTTTTCTGGCACAATACTAAAATATCCCTGAGCTTTTGAAACTTTGAAATTTCATCTGTGCACGAGAAGCAACTGACTAAATTTAAAAGTCTAGGATCATAGACTCTTTCATAACAGTCGGCCTTGCTTCATTTCCTTCTAGATTTCTCTTTTGGGAGAAAAAAAATAACAGCCAATTGGACTCTCTCTTATTTCTTAGAGACTTGCAAAAATCTGTGGGACAGTTTGCCCTTTATCTGTAAAATTTAAACATTTCAACTAGCCAGATATTGGTGTAATTTGTGCTTCATTAATTTTCCTGAAACAAATTTAATTTTTTTATTCTTAGAATTCAGGACTTCCACCTGGAGAAAATTGCTTTTATTAAGCCTTCATTCTGGCTCCAGATTTTATTGCAGCTTTGGGGGACACCATTTCCAAAGGGAAACTTTCTTCTCTAAGCCTTTCCCCTGAGTTCTGTCCTGTAGTCTGCTTCTCAAAAGCCCCTTATTACATTTCACGTGTTTGCTCATCCTCAGACGAGATGGCTCAATATATAACTAACCTGGCTATTCTCACCCACTTCTCAGCTGTCTTTGGTTACTGACAGAACCAGTGTTTGGAGGCTAGAGTTGAAAAGCTCAGAGCCTCTGTGCACTCACCTGGACCAGTCAGTTCCTCCTGTTACTGTACTGACTGAAGTAACTGCCCAGAAGGAGAGTAATCCTACAGGGCTCTTCAATGTGAGTCTGCTTTTCCCCATCACGCCTGGTGGCATGGAAAGCACAGGACCATTTGGAATAATCCTTAAGCTTCTCACCCCCACACTCATGCTTGCTAGCAATCATGGTGGCTGGAGCAGACTGTGACTGGCTGGCTGCATGAAACAGTTCTCAGGCACTGAGCAAGGTTGAATGGCTAGGTTTCTAATTTTTTTTTCCTAACTTCCAATTTTTCAGGTATGAACAAATAATAGTGATTATTGAAAATATCCCTGACTCCTGCCTCCCAAATCTTGTTTTATTGTTGTTTTGGGGGTGGAGGGTTAATTTTTGTATTGAAAGTCAGTCCTTTTGTTTAGTTTTTAGAAGGACTTTTGGAGAATCAAGCTATTTGTTGATAGTAAGACTCTTGCAGGATGGAATACATCCAGAAGGGACAATATACTAGCCTTCCTTTGTCAAAAGCTATATAGGAAGTTGAGAGCTAGAGAAGAAACTGGCACCTAGAATGGGCTGCTTATAGAAAATGCATTACAGAATCCAGCCTTCAAAGGGGACCCCACAGGACAGAACCTAAAGAGAACACCTGACATGACCTGGGTTTCTCTTCTTGCCAGGATGCCCCAATAGCCAAGGCCATCTAGACACTGGAGTGTGAGGCACACAACTAATGCTACATATAGATTATAAATATCTCAGAGCAAAGAGGAAAGCGTAGGTGATGAATTGAGAGCCCAGAGGGGAATAATTAATATGTCTGCTTTTAACATTATCATGTATTGCAGCTGTGGAAGTAAAGCCAATACATCTGGCTGAAGTGATCAATAAGAAAATTGACTGTCCTCTTCATTACATTAGTTTACTATGTCATAGGTATGTTTATAAGCTTGCAAGCCTCAAAAGATTAAGTAAAAATATTTCAATAAAAAAAAAAACCCATCACTAAAATTTACTGGTTCTCTTAGTACAATTTATAGTAGAAAATTATCTGCTTTTAAATGGAGCAAGATAAAATACTAAAGAATAAACTTTTCATCTGTACTACATATGTGTATACAAAATGTAAACTGCAGGGCTGGAGCGGTAGCTCAGTAGTTATAAGGGTGCTTACTGCTCTTCTGTAGAACCCAGGTTCAGTTCCCAGCACATACACGGCAGTTTACAACCATCTGTAGCTCCAGCTCCAGAGGATCTGATGCTCTCTTCTGGATTCTGTGGGCACTGTACCCATGTGGTACATGTACTAACACAGGGGCAAAACAACAATAAACATACTTTTATAATCATTATCAAAAGACATGAGTCTTTGAAAGAGAACTATCTGTAGTTATGTATGTATGGGGGAGGGAGGTCAATCCTACATAGGAAAACTCAAGCACAAAGTGAGAGCTGTATCCATCCTGCACAGGAAAACACTAGCATAAGGTTATTACCAGTTTTGGGATGGTATAAAATTATTTTACCAAGACCTATTATCCTCAAACCGCATGAGCCTAGCTGTGTACTCTATTGCTCCCTGACTGATGTCACAGTCTGCATTCTTCTTGTCTAAGTTATTGTTACTCTTAGAAGCCATTCAGGGTGAGGCAGGGCTTCCTCCTCCTCCCTTGGAAATGGTCTTCCATAATGAGTCCAAGCTCTCCCTCTCAATGCCAAAACTAGGCAAAAAGAGAGGGTCTAGTGGTGAACAACAGGCTCCTATTCATATCCTAATCCTGATTCTATACTAGCTTGAAACCTGGAGATCCCCGGAACCTTTTGGCTTCATTTGAAGCCCTAGAAATTCATCTCCTACCAATAAAGACTCTGGCTCCTTGCACACATCGTGAAGAGCTTGCAAAGTGGCATGCCCCACAGCTCCACTCGGGAAAATTACACTGTGAACAAGCTAGTATGTGGAACAAACGCGTGGGAAGATGCTTCATGACAGATTATAGAAGCACGGCTTTTAAATCCCTGTGGTAACAGTCAGCGTTTACTAATATTAAATATTCAACACCTTGGGTTTATTAGCCTAAAAAAAATTTCAGGTTTCATTATGTCCACTTTCAAACGAAATATGAGTTTGCTTTTCTTGCCCTTTTCACCTTCCCCCTTCCTCCCCTCCCTGCTTCTTCTCTTCCCCTCCCTCACCCACTCATCTCCTTTCTGCTTTCATTTCCCAGGAGATCTCCCCCCACCTCTACACTTCATCCCCATCTCGTGGCCTCTCACCTAGTTTCAAAGTCTACATTCACTCTCACATCCCACTATCTACATAAATACAAACATTAAACGCGAGAATCCACGTATGAGACCACGTGATGGCTCGGCTTTGAGACACGGTCACCTCAGTCAGTGCAAAACCTTTTAGGTCCACCATTTTCCTGCAAATTTCGTTTTTCTTAACTGCTGAGTGAAACTTCTGCTGTGTATCTGTGCCACATTTCCCCTCTCCATTCGTCTGTTGCTGAGTATCTATGCCCTGACTATTATAAATAGGGCGACAATAACCGCAGACAAGCAAATCTCTCCGTGGTAGGGTATGGACTCCTTCAGTGTACACCCTGGAGAGGCAGAGATGGGTCACGTGGCAGTTCTGTTTTTAATGTTTTAGGAACTTCCGTACTGATCTTTGCAGCCAATCTGCTTTACTCTCCCTCTAGCTGTGGACAAGGGCTCTGTTGCCCCACAGCCTCTCCAGTATTTGTCTTCCTGGTCATGGTCATTGTGAATGGCGTGATATGGAATTATAAAGAAGTTCTTGTTCGCATTTTTCTGATAAGGGCAATGACTTTTTAAAAAAATATATTTATTGGCCTTTTATGTTTCTTTTGAAAACTATTAATTTCATTACCCCCTATTCATTGGCAGTTTTGTGGGCTTATGTTTAATTATTTTAATTCTTTATTATAGAGTCTAGATGTCTATCTGAAGTATAGCTAGCCAAGATGGCTTCCCTTGCGCAGCAACTTTTTAATTTCATATGGTCTTGTGTATTGATTCTTAGGACTGTATCTTGAACAATCAGAGTCCTAATCAGAACATTCCTGCCTGCACCTACAACTTGTAACTTTCTGCATTTTCCTCTGGAAGGTTCAGCAATTCAGGGTTTAGATTCAGGTTTCATGAACTAATTTTCTTTTCTCAGTATGTATCCTTGATGCCTTTTAGTGAAGATCATATGCACATAGCTATGTGGATTTATTTCTGGACTATCTTATTCTGTTATTTTACCCATTTTTTCTATTACTACCATACTTCATTTGATTCTCACACACAGCATGGTTTGAGTTATAGAACCTCCATATTTCTAAGTAGAAATATGCTTTCTACTTAAGATTGTGTTGGCTCTATGTGGTCTTTCATGTGTTTCTATTTTTTTTTTTAGATATATTTTCTAGTTATGTTAAGAATGCTGTTGGATTTTATTTTTCGACACAGGGTCTCACTGCCTAGCCCTGACTGTACTGGAACTATCCTCAAACTCAATGAGATCTACCTGCCTCTACCTTTCAAGGGCTGGAATTAAAAGCATCGTGCCACCATATGTGCTGTCATCAGAATTCTGATGGCAATTTCACTAATCTGTCAGTGACTTTTGGTAACTTGGCCATCTTTACAATATTAATTCTACCTATCCAGGAACTCAGAGCTTCTACGTCATTTGGTGTCTTCTTTAACTTCTTGTCAGGGCCCTCAAGTCGTCACCTTATAAATCTTTCTTCTTTAGTGGAGTTTATTCCTAAGAACTTTATTCAGGTCGGGCAGGGGGACGAGATGGCTTTCCTAAGTTTTCAGTGGGCTTGTTATCGGTGTGTATAAAAGATACTGAGTTTTATATGTTGATTTTGTATCTTGCCACTTACTGAAATGGCTGGTAAGTTCTAAGCATTTTCTGGTCCAGCTAAGTGTAGAATCACGTTGCAAATGAATCGGGATAATTTCACTTAAAAACATCTCAGTGATTCATTTTCACGAAAGAGTCCTTGAATCATTAATTTGTATTTGGCATTATGAGGTTTCAGGACATAAAACAGGTAGTAGCAGTATCATGTACAGTGTAGTAGGAAAACAATATCACAATTTTTTAGTAGAAAGATACATGGTAAAAGTAATAATGCATATGCTTCAAATTGGTGTGTTTATAAATGATAATAATATGATAAATAAGTGTGGGTATAGGAAGTGGTTGGCATTCTCTTCAATTTACAAATAAGAAAACTGTGGGTCACAGGTCCTTAAGAAGGCAGTGGTGGCTTGAATCCACTTATCTGACCCTAAACAATAAGCACTCTTCTAAGTATGTTCAGCCTTTGACTCACTGTGACCATAGTAGACTTGCCTACCTTGTAGATGATGCAAATGTGTACATTCTAAGCTTACGTATGGCAGTAACACTTGGTATCTCTTGTCCTTTGCTGAGCTTCATGGGGACCAGAGCTCGGCCTGCAGTCAGTTTTCATTAGTTCCCAGGGCTCTGCTGTGTCACAAGAGAGTACAGAGAACAATGCAATCGGTAAAGTGTTATTAGTACAGAGAAGGGGTGCTGGCCCAGGTCTGCTTTTCTCCTCTGGATATCCAGGCACGGTTGTGCACTGGGCTTAACTGGAAGGAACATACCTTAGCTGGGCCAGTGGGTTAGATAGGATCTCAGTCAGCATGAGTCTCAGAGAAACAGCCTTCTCCAGACATGGTTTTCAGTGAAAAAAGCTCTCTTTATTGGGGAGCTGGGGGATTAACAAAGATTATAAAACCTTGGAGAGTGAGTAAGGGTTTTCAGGGTAAGTATACATTATTGGCTGAGGAGCTGGTAATGCTTTGTTTACAGTAAAGAGGAATTACAGGTGCTTACTGAATCTGTCCTTATAAGGATAGAGGACATTTAACCTGTAATCTGGCCAGCATGCTATGTGATTCTCTCAATGGTGGTGGAGGACATGCAGGCACAGCTCAGGGAGGAAGCAGGCCTGCTCCTGCTGGTCTCAGGATGAGATTTTTTTTTTTACCTCACTCTTGTTCCCAGCCTGGACCAGCTCCCCCAAGTTGCATGGCTTTCTGGCCCGCCACAAGGGGGGCACTGAAAACTTTCAGGGTGGTAAGAATTGAGCATCTGGTGAATTGCCACTGAATGTATAACATTTAGTATTTGTACTAATCGGGCTTAGGACGGCTCTCCTCAAGTCCCAAGCTTCAATGTAAACTCTGTGAGTACTGATCAGTGTCCAACATGAGATATTAAAAGAATAACCATTTAATCCTCAGGCAAAGAAAATAGATCCCCACAGACATGTAGTGTGAACAGTCATAGTACATTTCTTCTGTTTGCAGGTCGTTCCTCCAAAGATGCTGTAGGCCAGATCTCTGTCCATGTGGATGTCACCACCACCCCAGGGACTGGAGAACATAAAGTCACTGTGAAAGGTACATCTGGGGTTCAGATATTGCACCTATTAACCTTCAACATCTACAGAAATCATATAAAAGCTATTATTTCTCATATTTTTTAAATGTAAGCTACTTTAAGGACACAATTAAAATTTCTTCAGAAAAGCAAATTCTTAAGCTAAAACATAAAAAACGATGCACTGGTAACTAGATTTCAAAATTGGATTTGTTTTATTGTTAAATATAATTTCTCAAACTGACCTATTTTTCTTAACTAGTCACATAACCTACTTATTTTATGTGACTTCTAAGTAGTTTTCCTTGTTAATAAATGGCTCAGTGTTATAAAAACAAATGAACCCTGCTTTCCAACTGAATGGTTTCAGTAAATATCTACCACATTGCTGAACATGCCCATATTCTATTTTTATTGTAGACTTGGTCATTTTAATATGCAGTTTGGTCTCCCAATGTTGTAATTGCATCATGTTCCAAAACTGCTGTGGATTAGAAAAGATTATATGAAAAGGATATAGGAAAAACTATCCCAAGAAGTTCTTGTGCTTATACAAGATCAGGTGGTCGTATCCTTCAATGTCTTTTAAAAATATGTACATATCAAACCCAAGAGTTTTAATCTTTAGCAGTAGAAAATTTAAGACACTTTGATAGCCAAGACCAAGCAGGGACATATAAACATATTTATTTAGAATTGTCTATGAGTCCTGAGATAGGAAATGGCCATAGCATTTAGTATATGATGGAATTTGCAACTGGGAAAGAAGTAATGAACTAGATGACCATGATGAAGTTTTATAAATAATACTGAATATAAAAATATTTATAATATGTGATGATCTGATATTTTGCATGGATACTGAGTTTTTGTGCACTAACATAGAATTAAGTTAAATCTATTTTATAAATATTTTGTGGTGGTGCTTCCCTAATGTTTTATATGAAAGATCATCAGGGCTCTTACCTTTCTGTATAAGTACCATTCACATGAGTGTCAGCTTTCCCAGTGTTCCAGCTTGGGGGACATTTTCTTGTTGGTGCAGTCAGGGCACACTGACATGCAAGTTTCCGTTAAGAGGAGGAAGCTCAGTTTCACACACTCATTTACTGAAACTCTGTTCCTGCTTTTCAGTAATTGCGATCAATGACCTAAACTGGCAGACCACCGCCATGTTCCGCCCCTTTGTGGAAGTGTGCATGCTGGGACCCAGCCTGGGGGACAAGAAGAGAAAACAAGGGACAAAGACAAAAAGCAACACATGGTCACCGAAGTACAATGAAACCTTCCAGTTGTAAGTCAAACAAAATACCACTAGTTCACTTAACTGGATACTAGTTGTTGACTAAAACCCACTGGAGGATTTAGGGTGGAAAGTAAAACCCACAGGTCCACTCCTGCTCCTCACAAACAACGCAAGCTAGGCTTTGATTCCTTACTGCAGCAGCTGAGCATATCAGGCAGTGTTATGGATACTGGACACAGCTGGACACCGGACTCAGATACTCTCTGGCTTTTGCTATCATTGAAATGTCTTTCTAGAGATGATTATCATGATCGAGTGAAGGGCTACCATGTTTAAAGAAACAGTATATAATGGGAAAGTGGGGGAGATTAAATGACTTGGTGAAGCCCTCACATGAAAGTACAATTTTCAGGTCTTGAGGGTTTTTCCAAATGAGGGATAAATACCAAGTGTGTCTTTAAATGGTAGTAAGCTAGACCAAGTGTGTTATGGTACCCTGCAGCTTTCCAGGCAGGAGATAAAATAGTTACTAGCCAGATAGAAAAACAAATGAGCATTCTAAAAGTGATGGAAGAATTTACATCTGGATGAGGGGTAGAATACAAGCCTGCATTACCAGCCTCACAAATGTGTCTGTACAGGAGGACTGTGAGGGATCTGAAAGCTAGGTGTGAAAGGACATCACCAAAGTTAGGACAGTAAAAATTTTTCAGACCCCTTCTGAGAAGTAGTGATCTTCCATGAAGGGAGATTGTCTACTCAAGGCAGACATAACAGGAAACCGATGTAGCAAAGACTCTGACCCCACCCTTATTCTGTCTGATATCCTTATGGGAAGACTTTTTGCTCAAAATCCAGCACCCACTGGGTGGTGGAATATGTCAAACTCTAGCATCACAGTGCCATGGGTCATCATTCCATTGTAAGGTGAGGGATGGAAGCATGACCCAGGTCTGAGGCGTGACCACCTAGGTCAGGTGACAATGACAGCAAGAATTTGTTTTTAATATATGTATTTGGAGATCCTTTGGCATGTTAAGATTCATCAAATACATAATTGGATAACTTGACAATATTAATTCTATAAGTCTAAATGAGCTGACCCTAGTGCTGCATCAAGAAAATAGGACAGAGCCCAAGAGATTTCCACACAACCAAACATACCCTCAAAAGTGTTGTGCTTTTCCTAGCCCATTTTCTTGGGGTACACACCTTTAATTCTAGCATGCAGAGGCAGGTGAATCTGTGAGTTCAAGACCAGCTTGGTCTTCTAGTAAGTTGCCAGCCAAGGCCATGTTGTGAGCACCCGTATACTGCTATGTGTATCAAGAATCCCAATAACCATAGGGTTGCTAACAAACAACCTCACAGAACTATAGACAGCTTTCCACTTCAAGTCAAACAACAACCTTGACCTCGTTTTGATGACTACAACATCTGCTTTCCGGAAATAACTTGGGCAAAGTTTCAGCTATAAGATCAGAAGGTACCATAACCAATGTTCTTGGGAAGGTCAGCATGTTTAACACATAAGGCCACTCTTGCCTTGCTTTATTCTTTGATTCTTACCCATCAGAATACCATAGTCTGGCCTGTTTATATGATTTCAGATGACCTCTAAACAAATACCCAGTTACCAATGTAATCTATAGATGAACATCTGGCTACATAAGATGCTCCAGAATTTTTAAAAAAGCACTTGAAATAGGAGCTTGAAACTTGCATTGGTTACAAGTAGATGAACATTCTTTAGAAAGATAGGAATATCTGATTGAATATACAAGTGGCTGCATCCCACCTCTTACCTCCCTAATATACAGCAAGCTATCTTTGGCTGTACTAGTATAAAGGGATAACTGTTGTCAGAGGGAAGAATTAACACTGCAGTGCCAGCCCTGCTGAAACTGATGTACTCTGGAGATGTGCACCAATTATACATCTTTGGAATGTCTAGTCTCCCAAGAAAAGGCTACTGGATAGAAAAGCTTCTCTGGGAATCAGAGGCAAATATTCTTAGTAGCTGGCAAAGAAATATCACAGCTATTCTTCCAACAGTATCCCTCACCCAGGTTCTCTTATGGTTATCAATCCAGAGCCTCTGTATCTAATAGCTAAATACTACATAATATTTTATTTGCGAGCCCTATTTGATATACTTACCATCAATGACGTCTTACCATCAATGATGTAAGTAGATACAGACTCCCCAGGACATCTATAAATGTAGCTTAGCACATTTGTAGAGGATGATGTTAAAAAGTCTGACACATCTGCAATAAAGCATCATTTTTATATCTAGGGGAAAGTATATGTTTGGTTTCCAAGCCTTATTTATTTAACAGTGATCTAACATGCAAATAAACAGAGTTGATATCAGGCTCTGTCCTGTGAGTAAAGTTTAACAGTATTTCAGCACCATGAGTGCAAGTTTGACTCATTTTATGTCTTGAATTCATACAGCATTCTGGGTAATGAAAACCGCCCAGGAGCCTATGAACTTCACATCTCAGTTAAGGACTACTGCTTTGCCCGAGAAGATCGAATAATTGGGATGACGGTCATTCAGTTACAGAACATAGCAGAGAAAGGGAGCTACGGGGCGTGGTACCCTCTTCTGAAAAATCTCTCTATGGATGAAACTGGTTTAACCATCCTTAGAATACTCTCTCAGAGAACCAGCGACGATGTCGCTAAAGAGTTTGTGAGACTTAAGTCAGAAACGAGGTCTATTGAAGAGAGTGCCTGAAACAAAGACTTCCAAATACTGTCTTTGAGAATTCATAAACTCCCATTGTTTGACCCTTACATGCATGTGAAAATACATGGGAATGTTTAAACCCACTGTGTTTTGATGTTTGCCAGTGAGCAACCACAATGTCTACAACGTATGTGAAAAACTTTTATACCAGTTCTGGTCTTTGAGAAATAAATGTTCCATGAAGTGCCAAAATATGATGTAAAGTGAAATATCAAGGCTATCTTTTACAATGTTCTTCTCATTACCAATTTCTCCTCCATGAAGAAAACTAAAAAAAACCCAAACAAACAAACAAAAAAAAAAATTCTTGAGTTTGTCCATTGGTTGTCCTTGTTAAATTCATTGAGATCAACCTATCAGAAAGCATCTTTGACTGAACTTCTCTTCTGTTTAGCCTTACCTTATTGTAGACACCCTGCAGATCCGGTTTTCTACCACACCTAGAAATGCAGCAACTTCTAGAAAGTTTGTAATTTTATAGTTGCAGATATATTGTGATGATTTTTGCATACAAATTACAATAGAAAAGGTGGGAAATATTTTATGCTGACCAGTTCCTAGCCTTTCTAAAATATCACTGTGAAGAAATGCTTTCGAGGCAAACTTACACAAAGCAATGCTAAATAGTTTGTTAATGTTTAATATATTGATGAAACTGTGTTCTTTAAAACTGCCAAGCCCCACCCCCATCACATTTGTAATTTTAAAAAAAGAAAAAAAATGGTAACCTGATGCGTTTGCTTTGTAGCATTATGTCTCAGCTTTACCCTACTTCATTCTTTGGAAAGTGATGGAATGCAAGAACTGTTTAACTTTTCCTGTGATAAGTAACTTGTTGGAAGGAAAATACTAACAATATACTTATGACTACTTAACTCTACATCCAGATGTTTCTTTTAAAAAATATTCAATGGTTTATGCTGAATGCAGCACTACTGTAGATTGCAGAAAACCAAAGTCACAACTTCGTATATATTTAGGAAGGAAAAATGTAAAATAAACTAAAAGTAAATGGTTCATGATTTTGTAACTCGTGTTCTTTATATGCCCCAAATGCAACTTGGTTACAGATACTTGTGTTGTCTGGATTTTGTTTATTATTTTATTTGTTATTTGTTATTATTATAGTCTGTATTTAAATATTTGGCTGCAAAGCATCATTTTGTCATTGTAACTTACAACCATGACTGTGAGGAGATTCCTCATGTGCCCAGGATCGAGAAGCTGTCTGTTGACTGTGTTCTATAAACATGCTGGTCTAGTATGTGAGGAGCAGAAGTGATTTAGTGCCATCTCTCTCAACCATTCTGCTTCTGGGTCTGAAAACACACAAGCTGGTGAGATTGGCTAATTTGTGTTCAAATCTTAGGTGACTGCTTTGTTAATGACTTTTCCAAATGCCTAGTATGATGCAATCGCTGACATAAGCATTAATAAATGGATGTGTATTGAGCTCATGCAACAGTTCTGGATGTTTTGCCTACTTCTTTCATTACCTAATAATGATAAAACACTAGTGATATGATGTTAATATTCACTCAATATGTGATAACATAAACAACTGTATATTACAAGATAATGCATTCATTGAAAGTAAGAAGAATTCATCTAATGGTCCAGTATGAGTTTGTGGGATAGTATTAAACCTATGAAAAAGATTCACTGTTAAACATATTCAAGGTAGCAGCATTATTAAAGAAAGGGTTCAGTTATTATTGATAGTCATTTTAGTAGGTAATAGAGTTAATAGATTTAGTCATGATAATAGGAGCTTATCAATATCAGAATGTGAAACACTGGAATAAGGGTCAGATCACAGCTACACAGATCAGTTCAGGAAAACAATGAGCTAAGGATATCGTCTATGTTAACTAGATCACTTTGTTTTGTCTTATTTAACTATGTTGTACATGTGGGTGTGTGTATCCACACATGAGTGTGGATGTTCATTGGAGTCTAGAAGAAGGAACCAGATGCCCTGGAGCTGGAGTTACAGGCAGTTGTTAACTGTCTTATCTAGGAACTAATTCGAGTCTTTCAGAAGAACAGCATGTGCTCTTAACCACTGAGCAATCCTTCTCACCCCTCACTCCACCTTTATGTATATACACAGTATACATTAAATGTTAAGAGTAGTTGTATGAATTCAGTCTAGCTTTTACTATCTTTATGAAGCACAGATACTTACTTTGAAGCGGTTATAACTACTGTCCCTCATAGTCTTCCTCCAAAGGTATTTCTGTTATCCTCATGTCTTTATGATCATATACAAGGTCTAGTTTGCTGTGATCTGTCAACTCAGGGACTCCAGAGTTTTGTGGCAGTGTATTCATGTTACTCCCAATAAAATACACAGATGCCAACTCCTGTCATTCATGTGCAGGTAGACCTCATAGTTCAAGTACCTAAAAATTGTAAAATATTGAAAGGTAAAATATTAAAAACCTTAATGTAACAGTCATCATTCAAAGGCACTCAGGTGAATTATTTAAGGTAATCAATAAGATATCCCAGCCACAGCCTGCTCAGAGTCATTCCCCTCTGAATTACTTTATAGGGTAACACAACTTTAAATAAGACACATTTATAAGTGACAATCCCAGCTAATGTCTTTCATCCTGATCTCATCTTAATGCTTGAAATGACAGTTATTTTATTCTTTTAATATTTCAAAATTAATAAATGAATATATAGTCTACCCTTATTATGAACTAATTTAGCACCTTTATTCTTTACATTCAAATAATGAAGCATGATCATATTATAGGAAACCTAGAAATATACATGGGTAGGTCTGATTATCTCTTCACTACATGGAAGGTTCTTGAGCACACAGGATTCCCTGCTCCTGACCTGTGTTAACACTCACTCAACTCACCTTTAAAGCAAGTCCTGGATGCTCAGGCATCTCTGGTCAGTTGTCTCTCTGACTCAAGCTTCCACTGTCTGACAGACAAAACCTATGACAGAACACATGGAAGAAGAGATATCCCCACCTTTAATATATATTTATTTTAAATTACCATTTATTTTAGATTTGTGACAAGTCTGAAAGATTACATTTAGACACACTTTTTATTTGTAGATCATTTTTTCTCACACATATTTTAAAAATCCACATATTGTTATTTTATCTCTTTTTTCCATCCTGGTGACCATGAATAAGGATTTAGATATTTGATCAATCATTGGTCTATTTGTCTATCAATGGTATGATAGGAAAAGAATGTAACTATGGACTGCTTTAGAAACAGAAAAACATTTTATTATTTGTGACTCTGTGTGTGTGTAAAGGTTAATTGAGAAAAGCCAGGCTCAGAGAGAAACAGTGTGCTCACTCACCTACACAATTTGAGAGAGTTGAACCCATGAGATACAGAACAAAATCATGGCCACCAGATGCTAAGGGATGGGAGTTGAGAGGAAGCAAAATGTGAGTTAGGAGAAAGAAATCCAGGAGATCTATTGTATACAGTGGTGACTGAGGTTAATCAAATTGTATTTGAGACTTAAAATTTTAAGAGTAGAAACCTTTTACTTGTTTTGCCACACCAAAAATAGTTTGTGAGGCTACACATGTATTCAAAACCTTGACTTGGTAATCCTAAGCTAAAGACGTATATCAAAACTCATGTTGTACATTATATATAATTTTTACTTGTCACAAATATGTATCAAAACTACATAACTGAAAATATTTCAATTTATAATGGAGATAGAATTACTATAATTTACATTAATGCCAATAAAAAATGCTTTCATATTTTAGAATGTAAACTAAGCGAACTAAAATTTTATAAATATTTAGCACTCAGATTTGGTCTGGAGAGGCTGGAGCTCATTAACTTGTGAGCCAGAGAGAAAGAAAAAGGATAAAAGAGAAAGTCATGCATATACATGAACACTCAGCTGGGCCCAAACATCTGTTTTATCTATTTCACAAGTGCACTTACATACTTATATACATACACATATATATACATATGTACAAATGTATATATATATATATATATATATATATATATATATATATATATATAGAGAGAGAGAGAGAGAGAGAGAAAGAGATAGCAATAGATATAGCTTTATACATATACACATATATACATATATATATACATATACATATATACACATTTACACATATATATGCACACACACATATATGCACACACACACATATATACATATACATACACATACATACATACATACATACACATACACATACATACATACATACATACACATACACATACATACATTTGGTAGATGGAGCAGAGCCCCAACAGGCACACTTCATTTTTTTTCTCTCAGCTTGTTATATCTTCTTAGACAATAGTTCTTTATAAAATTACCTCACAGTTAAAATGTTACACAAAATGAAATTACAGAGGATATCATAGTAAGCTCAAAGCGATGCATCATTCTATAAGCTCATTATAAGCTTAAAGCCACAGTTGCTCATGACCTCTCTTCTTCATAGTGCACATCTGTGGCTTCATCTTTGGACCTGACCTAAAATGAATGTTTTCCCTTGATCACACATCTGTCCCAAGCCAATATTTCTTCTTAGTGCAATTTATGAAAGCTCATTGTACACCTTATTATGCAGCTTTTACTTACTATTCTACGAGGAGTGGAAACATTTTAGTCTTGATTCTAACTTTATTATATCTTTCTGGCAGAAGAACTAAAGCCACTCCCTTTAACCTTCCTCCTAAAATTATTTGAATCAAATCAGGACTCCTATATCAAATTAGTCACTAATCAATCTAAACAGCATTAATTCATGAAAGTTCATCTTCATGTTGATCTGCAGGTAATTTGCCCAGTAGGTCGGCCCAATGCCAGGAATGATTAGACTGTAATAGAGGCAGCAACAAGAAGCAGTCCTGGGACAAAGTCTCTGGGGTCCATGCCTCTCAAGATCACTCATCACAGCCATGAAAAATGGTGGGCCATCTCCAGAAAACTCACTTGCTTGCCATAATCTTTCCTACATGGCTTGCGCCACTGAACAGATTATAATGGGGAATATACATGTATGTAATATGTATATACATATTTGCATGCTATAACAATAAAATACAAGCAATGAATTTGGAGGAGAATGGGGAAGGGGATATGGAAACATTCGGAGGGAGAAATTAAATTATAATCTCAAAAAAGTTTTAAATGATATTTTAGGCGAAAATAAAGTATTAAAAAAAGTCAGTGTTAACTTTTTAAAAAGAAGATGGATAACATATATCAAGAAAATTTGAACATGGGGAAAAAAGAAATTATTTTTTAAAGACTTAATTATTTTAAATTGTGTGTGTGCATGTGTGCATGTGTGCATGTGTGCATGTGTGCATGTGTGCATGTGTGCAGGGAAAAAAGAAATTTTTAAAGACTTAATTATTTTAAATTGTGTGTGTTCACAAGCATGTGCATGCCTGTGTGTGTGTGTGTGTGTGTGTGTGTGTGTGTGTGTATATATACACACATGAGTAGAAATACTTGCAGATGCCAGAGGTATCATATTCCCTGGAGCTGGAGTTATAGGTAATAGTGAACTACACTGCATAGGTGCTGGGAACCAAACTTGGGTCCTTTGTGAGAGCAAGAAGACACATTCTAAACCACTGAGCCATCTCTCCCACCCCAGGAGGAATTGTTAATGCTAATATAGAATTTAATGCACAAAACATGGAATTATCAGAGACATGAGAGTAATTAAAGGTACTTTGTTTTATGTTCAAGGGCTATATGTCAACAATTAAATCCCTTACATACATATCAAGGGATGATATGTATGTAATATCATACATATCAACATGAACTCATGTAACTGTACTAAAATATGGTTGTCAACATAGTTAAATATTTTTACTAAGTTGAATATAAAAAACAGTATTGATATTATTTTAGTTCCTAAGTTTTATGAGTTCATGGCTACCTAATCCACAGCTTTTCCTCATACCACAGATAAAGCACATATGTTAGTCATTATGTATTCAATATGGTATAGCAGTTACATTACATCAAAACCAAACATAAGTTTAGAGGCTATACAGTTGCTCTAGGTTGAGCTGTAACTCAGAACAAAAGTGTACCCAAATTCATACTGTATCCTTTGAGACACGTTTCTCTTTTTCAAACAAGTTTCTGAGGTTGTTTTATATATGACAAGAATTAGATTTTCATTGGCATTAAGAACACATATGCAGCTAGTGTCTCTAGCTGCATATGTAGCAGAAGATGGCCTAGTCGGCCATCATTGGGAAGAGAGGCCCCTTCGTATTGCAAACTTTATCTGCCCCAATACAGGGAACGCCAGGGCCAAGAAGTGGGAGTGAGTGGGTAGAGGAGCAGGGTGGGGGGAGGGTAGAGGGCACTTTTGGGATAGCATTTGAAATGTAAATTAAGAAAATATCTAATAAAAAAATGAATAAAATAAAATAAAATAAACAACAACAAAAAAAGAACACAGTTAGTAACCAACCATACAGAACAGAGGACTCACATAGTATTTGCAAGAACTACTTACTGACATGATCTCAACTCACCAGTTAAAAGGTGCAGATTAACTGAATGGATTAAGAAAAATAAGACTTAGTTTTATGTTGGCTCCAAGAAACACATCTCAGTAATCACATTAAAAAAAAAAAAAGCATCAAGAGAAAGATGCCAATGTATGAAACAAATAGAAGCTGGAATGCCTATTTTTATATCTAACAGATATAGATTTTGAAACTAGTCAGAAGAGATAAGGAAGGTCACTAGACAAGAAAACAATTCATTATGAAGATTTAATTGTAAATATGGCGGCACCAAATATTGGTGCTTCCAATTATTTTTGTAAATAATTGCTTTATTATAAAGCAAATAATAAAGGTTGCAATAGGTCAGGTAAGCCCTCATACAACAAGAGGAGATTTAAATACCTAAGTCCTTGTATCTTACCAGATTATACTGAAAAAAAGGGGGAGTCAACTACCAGAGTAACTAAAGAAACTATGCAAATTAGTGAATATTGATCAATACTTTTTAATGAACAGGGAATGATTTGAAAAATCAGGGAAGATTATAATTTCAAAGAATCTAAATAAAATGGTAGCACAGCCTACCCAAATGACCAGGTGCAGCTAAGGCAGGTCCCCGAAGGAAACTGAAAGCTCTGGGGACTTACCTTAAAATACCAGAAATGTCTCAAATAAACAACTTAATGTTGGGCCTTAAGACTCTAGAAATCCAAGAAGACAGCTAACCTAAATGCAGACAACAGCAATCATTAGTATAGGTTAAGGACTGAGGTGAGTTTAAAAGAGTAACCCTTAGAATTAAGAAAACAAGGAATTGGCTCTCTAGCGAGATAAGATGGACAAATTAAAAAAAGAAAGATAAAGACACAAATTAATATAATCAAAGAGCAACAAACACTAGTGAACGCAAGATTACTAGGGAACAAACTGTTTTTAAGGGTAGACCGTATGACCCAGCAATAGACATCCAACAGAAAACTAACTCAACAGAGTCTGGAGGGTCTTTGTCTCATAATGTCATGACAGGGCTTTATCTTTACTTTGTTCTGTTTTGTTTTTTACCCTACACATTTGCATATATATTGTGGGTTTTGGTTTGTGTTTTTATGGGATTCTCGAGTGTGTCTTTGTGTCTATATCTGTTTCTTGTGCCTTTTCCTAGGTTCATTTCCTTCTGTTTTGTCCTATTCCAATTTGTTTGTTTTTGCTTTATCTTATATTTTCTTAGTATCCCTTACACGTTTGTTTTCTAATGAGATACAGAATGGGTATGAATCTGTATAGGAGGAGAGGTGGGAAAGAACTGGAAGGAGTAGGGAAAGGAGAAACTGTCATCAGAATATACTGTATGAAAACTCAATACATTTTTAATTAAGAAAAAAAATAGTCTAAGACAAAGATACATGATCAGATCCCTGGAAAGTAAAATATAAAAATGAGTATGATAGATGAGTAGGGTGAGGAATGGAAAATGAAGATTTGGGAAAATTGAAATCTCAATATGACTGTCTGAATAAAACCAGAATAATGACAATATCAGTTGCCATGCCAACATGGAAAGAGGAAATCCCTACACCTGGATGAAGAGCTACAAGTAATCCAGTTGCATCCAGAGATAAGGTTGCCCAATTTCAAAAGGTCAAACCTGTACATATGTACATGTTACATACAACACTGAGTAGACTTTGTAGGTTAAATATACATACACACACACATACATATGTGTATATATATGTAATGATTATTAAGGAAAAGCTCATGAATTTTGGAGAAGGGGAACACAGGAGGAGTCAGAAGGAAGTTGGACTAGTAGGAATGATACAAATGAAATGCTTATGTATGAATTTCTCAAAAAATTAAAGTAAATTTAAATATTTTAGAAAGTAAACATGTTTAAAAGCAGTACAAATTGCTCCTCATCCCTTCTACAAATTTGTATTTGAGTCACAAAATAAACCCTCGACTTGAGATCCCTAGTAAAAGAGAAACATATCAAACACAACCAGTGGCACTTTAATTTCAAGATTAATGCTCTTAGAAAATGGCTTAATCACAAAAGCTCCAACTCGAACCAGCAAATAGTCAGAGATGAGCTAATTCTAAGCACTATAAAATGTAATGGCGTTCTTAAACACTGTTTGTTTGGCAACTTTTTCAAATGTCACAGAAGCACATTCCAAGGATTCATGGCATTTTAATCCCATGATTCATCTCTCCCCCTGCATTGTGGCAGTGCAGAAAGAGTGCAGGGACAAAACCAGATTTTCACTATTCAGTTCTTACTGTTGCCACGATTAGCACAGTCCTTAGCAATATTATTGATTTTATCTTGGTTTTTAAGTTATTTTTGAAACAAATGTTACTTAAAAGTTGATTATTTTCATTGTCATTATTTAATGCAAAATGAAACACTCAGTTGCAATAAGAGAAAATATACTGAAATATTTTCTTTGCTCAAAATTATTTTATAATCCTTTATTTATAACACCAAACTAAAGATAACTATTTGTGAAACACATTTTATTGCATTTACTTCCTAAAATTAGACAGTAAAGAGAGCCCCCAGGGGCACTTCACCTTCATCCATATTTCTATCTTCAATTACCATCTCCCTCAAGGACCCCAGAACTTTGTACCACTTGGTTCTGACCATTTCTAGGGGCCCTCAAGTGCCCATATCCATCTGGTCACCCATATTCAACATGGAAAACTAAAGCACTGTACCAAGCTGAGATCCCCAGCTTGTCTTCCAGCCTGACACCTGATGTCTTTCCTTGCAAAGTCACCTGGTGAAATAAGCAGACCAAGAGCTTAGTGGTGTTGAAGGACAGCCTGTCTTCTCAAACCCTAATGACAAAATTTATCTATTCAACTGTACGGGACACCTCTCAGACCTGCCTAGATCACTATCTCTCCACACTTCGGTGCTACTCCCAAAGCCTTCGCCCTTTCAACTTGAATCCCCATGGGCACTCCTTCAATTCACTCTATAATTTTGCTACTAAGTCTGAAATGTTGGTCTCATCATCACTGAAATACTCATACACAGCAGCTTCTCCTTGTCTCAGTGACAAGAATTGAACTTAACTCCACCAGAACAGGCACACCCAGTAGCCCCTGGCACCTCTCGCATTCTTCTTGTTCATCAGCTCTGCATCCTTTCACTCCCACTGAGGATCCCCCCACGGGCTGTGCCCTCTGCTTGGAAGTTAATTTCCTCTATTGCATCTCAACTTCCTCTCATTTAATTTCTCCTCAGCTTTAAGATCTCATCAGGAATCCTCTTTAAAGAGGAAACTTTACCTGTCATCTAACCATAGTTTCCTCTTTAAATATGTTATTTTTCTCCTAGCACTAAATAGTAGTGGCAATTATACATGTGTGCGAATATTTGATTAATATTTGTCTGTATGTTCTGTGTCACTAAATATACATGAGATGCTTTGAAAGCTGGATTAGCTCTGCTCTGCTCATTGGTTGTTCCAATATACTCCCCTCAATCTCCTTGGATGCCAAGTAGTTAGAATTAGGTGCTCTCCCCCAGTATAGAACTTAGCACAATATACAAGCTGATATATATGTTTGTGGAGATATATGTATGTGTGTGTGCAAATATATTTACATATACATGTTCCATAAACATCTACATGTATAATGGATATTATAAGTGAAAAAGGAATGTATTTCAAAATAAGAGTAGGTCAGATCACTTTATTTCTTTCACTGTTTTATGCTTTCCATCTCTTAAAAGTAGGAAACAGTAAAAGTAACAGTTTTGAAAGGTGCATTATTTTTCAGTTTAGAAAGGCTTGGAACAACTGGACTCTACTGAGATCAGCCAATCCACCTTCCCTCTCCATGACCCTCTCAAAGCTGGATGGCAGCAGCCTGTCCAAAAGCAAGTGTTCCCAGAAAAACTAACAAGCAGCCAGACAGGGCCGCAGGAGCTTACTTCTCCCAGTATGATGAACCTGTTAGCCCAGACCTTGCCTAGAGACAAGCAACTACCAGCCATCATCAGCAAGACCTCAGAATCTGTATCCTATGAACGCACCTCCACCAACATCACTAAGAAAGTAAAGAAAAAGGCAGGGCTGGAGCGATGGCTCAGCGATGAAGTGCACACACTGTTTTTGGAAAGCAACTTAGCTCAGTTCCCAGCAGCCACATCTGGCGGCTCACAGCCACCTATAACCCCAGTGCCAGGAATATCTGACATCTCTGGCCTTCAGCCACTTGTGTGCACATAATTTTAATCAAGAATTTTTTTAAAATGAAATCAGCTGGGCAGTGGTGGCGCACACTTTTAATCTTACTGCTCAGGAGGCAGAAGCAGGCAGATCTCTGAGTTCGAGGCCAGCCTGGTCTACAGAGTGAGTTTCAGGACAACCAGGCTATACAGAGAAACCCTGTCTTGAAAAAAAAAAAAAACAACAAAAAGTTTGGGGGAGTAGAGAATAGGTCTCTTCTAGACTGGAAGCAATAGAACTTCACTCTTTAATGCCAAGACTTACATATAGTCCAGGTGTTCATGGCATGCCCAGCTATAAACAAGAGCTGCAAGATGTAAGGACCATTATGGCAGAAGTAGTGGAAAGATTGTGAGAACTGGAAGACAAGGAGAGCTGCTATAAAATGCTGTCTTCTAGACATGATCTGACCATCGGACCAGTGACCTCAGAGAGCATGGTCCTTGGGAAGGGTTTAAGTAAGATATTCATAAACTATGAATACTGAAATAATCTCTAGATGCTATGTGCACAGGATTGGGCCCACCAACATGATGGAAACCACCCCTCCCAGAGGAAAGTTATTGGTTGCTAGGGGAAGGGGGTGTCACTTTTTTCAGTGGTGTAACCACTTATAAGTTATCCACACTCCAGCAAATAACCTCCCACCTACGAAATACAAGCAGCCCTACTTAAACTCAGTGGATCATATTTACATGTACACATAAAGATGCATGCACACGCACACATGCACACACACACAAAGACCTATGAAAGGAGGAATGAAACTGGATAAGAAGAGGGGTTCCCACAGGAGAGTAAGAGAGGATGAGAGAAGAAAACCTGGGGTAAAAACTACTAAAATTACTATTTATATACATACATATACATATATAATAAAACATTATAATATATCATTCTATATAAAGTATATTATATAATATATAGTATAATATATAATTGTAATATATAATACATAACAATTATTTTATGTATAATATATACTACATATCATATTAAATATATAAAATATATAACAGTATAATATGCAATATATTTTATATTATTATATATAGTATATGTGAAAATATATAGTATATAATATATATCATTATTTATAATATATAACATGTATATACCAAATAATATATACTTTTAAAAGCCTCAACACAGGATACAACATCTAAAGATTATCTCAATATTAATAGTTTAAATGCTGTCTTACTTATTTCTTTCCCAAGGAATGTAATTATTTTCACCACATGTTCTTTCATGTGTATGTTCAAATAACCTGTTCTCTCTTCAGTGGAGCTTCTAGCCCCTAACAGTTTGTTGCTCATTTGACCACAATGTGATCCTGCTATAAAACTTACTCAGTAAGTGCTTTTACTGTGAACAAATATTCTGCAAAATGTTTTAACTTGGTTTTTAATTAGCACACAAGTGTATGTCTTTATGAGTTACAGTGTGTTGCCATTTGCAAATGTATATTCTGAGTAATAACTGAACCGGGCATTTAGCATATTTTTAAGTGCTGGTTAATACGGTATTTAATTATGTGGGTTAGGGGAGAAAGGATCCCATGAGAATGCTTACGTTGTTTCCTTATGTGGGTACAAAGGCTTGAAGGATTTTTTTTTTTAATTTGTAGTTCTATTTTAGGTTTTTTGTTGGGTTTTTTTTTTTGTAGTTCTTATTATTAAACATGGTATGAGTTACTAAAACTGTTTCCAAAATTCCCATTAGTTACATGACTTCTGCTGGAAAACACTAATTGATTCGAGTAAATTCCTCCTTTCTCTGAGCATCATGTAGGAGTAAATATCATTTATTTGCTTTAATTGCCATGTGTTTGTTTAATTGGATAAATTAAAGCCTCATCATTTGGGGCTGATTTCTAAACCACCTCTCCTAAGTATCTGCAGTCTCCTTCTTTGTCAGACAGAATGAAGATCATACTGGGCAGGAGACGGAGCGGGGGGGAAATGGATGACCCGGAGGACTTCATGCTTTGGTGGGAGGAGCAGTATGAACTGTGTTAACTATTTTCAGAGGCTGCACACTAGGCTCCCTCTGGAAACATGGTTACATATGAAGACTTTTCTTTGTAGCCAGAGATTCAATGAAACCTAACCTTACATTTTGGATTATCTCCTGCTCAGACAGCACAGCACTGAAGAGTAAATAGTAACCCAAGGTGAGAGTGATATAGAGACCCAAGCTCAAAGTGTTAGAGGAAATTATTAGGAAAGTATATGTAATATATTTCATATATTTCATAATATATTATATAAATATATGTGTAATGATATATAATTCCCTGGTATACAACAGGCACTCAATTAAGTACTAGTGCCCTTCTCTCACTGACAGAGAACTACATTTGAGTAATATTTAAGAAGAGTTTTATGGAGTTTAAATGAAGATAGAGGCTATGGGCAGTTAGAAAAGGTAAAACAAGTGACATTATGTGACTGATATTATTCATAATCGTAGGGATCTGGGTACTAGGAGTAGCACATTGTGAATAACAGCTCACGACAAGCACGCTACTTGCTCACAGGCATCTCAAGGAGAGAGGATGACCCAGTGTGCTCAAGATTAGCTTCTCTCAGGCTGGAGAGATGGCTCAGCAGTTAAGAGCACTGACTGTTCTTCCAAAGGTCCTAAGTACAAATCCTAGCAACCACACAGTGGTTCACAACCATCTGTAACGTTCTCTTCTGGTGTGTCTGAAGGCATCTACATTGGACTTAGGTATAATAATAAAATCTATTTTTTTTTTAAAAAAGATAGCTTTTTTTCTACAGCCATATTACTGGCTGCCACTGAGTTTTGAAAGGACTTTCCCTGCTGAATAAAATATAACAAAATTTGAGCCAAATGTTAATGATTATTCATAAACTAATTACTGAAGATATTCAATGAACAAGTGCAAAGCTGTCTTCCCATATTGAAAATGTTAGACTCCATTTTAAGTGATTTTTCAAATACTGTGGTATTGTATATGTGTGTTTGCATATTATGTGGTGCATGTCCACACATGTATGGAGGCCAGAGGTTGATGTGCTATTTCTACTTCAATCTCTTCCCACCTTCATTTTTGAGTCAGGGTCAGTCACTAAACCCACTGACCACATCTGACTCTAGCCTCCTAGAACCCGGGTTATAGGCATGCACCACTGAGCACACATGCACACATGCTCTCTCTCACACACACACACACACACACACACACACACACACACACACATGAATGCAGATTCCCAAGCCAAAAGAAGCCACTGGATCACCCAGAGATGCAGTCACATGTGGTGGTGGATGCTAAGAACCACACTCAGGTCCTTTGCAATAACAGGAAGCGTTCTTAACCACTGAACTATCTCATCAGCCCCCAAAGCAGGCTGGGGGTGGTGGGGGTGGTGGGGGTGGTGGTGGTGGGGGTGGTTGATGATGTTTGGTTGGTTGATTAGTTGCTTAATTAATTGATTGGTATTGGTAGTTCTAAGCATTAAAACTAGGGCATCTGTATGCAGACAGGCACTCTTATCATTGAGCTCAGCCCCAACCCTCAGGTTCAGCTTTTTTTTTTTTCAACTTTTATTAGATATTTTCTTCATTTACATTTCAAGTGTTATCCAGAAAGTTCCCTATATCCTCCCCGCTCCCGGCCCTGCTCCCCTACCTACCCGCTCCCACCCCTTGGCCCCGGCGTTCCCCTGTATTGGGGCATATAAAGTCTGCATAACCAAGGGGCCTCTCTTCCCACTGATGGCCAACTAGGCCATCCTCTTCTATATATGCAGCTAGAGACACGAGCCCAGGGGGTACTAGTTAGTTCATGGTTATTCTTCCACCTATAG